>JAXIVJ010010194.1:0-48174 GCA_036785665.1 Chirona hameri
GCCGATTTCATGTTCATAGAAGTTTGGTACATATTCACAAAAGATAGAGTGCATGAAACATAATCAAGGCCTTAATGATAAATAACCATGCGTATGCAGCCTAATTTTAGCTCGGACAGTGAATTTGTTACCAATTACTTGTGACTCACTTGTGAGTACCGACCGTTATAAGCGTGGAACACTTATCAACTTTAACTTGAAATATTCTGCATCTTTCTGTAGGAATGTTTATATGCAAAATGTCATCAATTTACAATATATTTTGGTTTTGTCTGTCGCTTTCAAGTAATAACTCCATTTTTGTGGAAAAAGGTGAATATTTCCATTTCAAGGAACATTCCCACCTTTCTGAAAATTGTCAAATATACGGGGAAAATATGAAATAAGTGCTGCTTAAAACGATATTTTTTTGTCGAATGCATCACTTAACTTTTTTTTTTAAATTGGAGTGATACGTCATTATTGAGCAATAAGGAATACCTTGAAGCTCTGCCAAATGATATGGCACAATGTTTTCGAACACTTCTTGCGACTTGAATGTAAACAAGTCTTTTATTATCACGGGCTTAGAAAATAAGCGCTTTGGAGAAAATAATATATAAAACGAAAATCACAACATATTATGAAATATATTGATAGGAAAATAGGGACCTGTTGGTAAATTCAGGTGCGTGCATGACGCATTCACCTGAACACGTAGCTGATATATTTGTTACGCCGCACACAATACAGCGCATTCGAGGCATACTTGTTCTTAAATTATTCTTCCATTCAAATCCCAAACATCAAAAGCACTAACATTCAAAACTATTGACAGAGCTCCGATCAGGCACGTAGCCAGGATTTCGTCCAGGGGGGCGCCTCGAAAGGGCCCCTTCCCGAGCGTTGAAAGGGCCCCCTTCCCAAGCGTTGAAAAGGCCAAACAAAACGGATGAAAAGGCACGTCACAAGGATGGAAACTGCAGTATGACAGGTATGACATAGGCCATATCAACTTCTAGGAGCTGGAGTTGGCAAACTGCCATATCAAGTTTGGAACCAGCAACACCAATTTGAAATCAGCTATATGAACTTGGAATATTTTTAAGATCAAGACCTATAACTCTTAAAGAAATTGCGCCGCGTAGCGGCGCGAAAATTTGGGTCGTATGCCCTGGATATGCTTTCTCATCAATGCGTCGCATTGCGTATGGTGCGGACCTCTAAAAATGCTATATTGTGCGTTTAAAAGTGCGGTAAAATAAAGTGCTAAAGTGAAATGTTTTGCCCAATGATATAAGAAAGTAGCAACATGACACATAAATGCACCGAGAAACGGGCCGATTTTGTTTCTAATCCGCATATAATTTAATTTGTAGTTAAATTACGCCGCGGAGCAGCGCAAAATTTTGAGTTTTATTCCCTGGACAACTGCATTCTTACTGTTGGAAGGCCCAGGGTCCCTTCAGATCGTCTAGGGACCCCTCTGACCTTTCCAACGCCTTTCCGACCTGTTCAGGGACTCATCTGGGATCTGCGAGGCGAAAAGACATGATGTGGAGTGGGTGATATATACAAAATACAAAGAGGGCTTACGCTACAAGAGCAATTAAAATCGGAGCTTTCGGGTATATTGTAACACCCTGACGAAGGGTGTTACAATATACTCGAAGGCTCCGCTTTTAATATTTTTGTGTGGAGTAAGTCCTCTTTGTATTTAATCTTCATCTGGGATCTCTACGTGCTTTTGGCCCTTCCTACAAGAGCACTACTAGGCACCACTAATAGTCACCCACATGAGTCAGCACCGGTCTCAAACAGGGTAGGTTGGATGGGGCTACTCAGCAAAGAAATCCGCTTGTCAATCGGACGTGTAGTTGCAGAGCCATGAGCTTCTCAAAAGCGTCGCCACGGGTCGGGCCGGGCCGGGCTGGGCCGGACCGGGCCGCTCATATTCAGATTTTTTCCTATATACCACGGAAGGACGAACGAGCGCTTCGCGCTCGCTCGTAATAACTACCTAAGCAATACACCCACTTATTAAATCGAACTAACCCTGCAACAATGAAGCATTCATTGTCTACGAAACAATGTCTTTGATCCAATATCTCCAATCATGTCAGCCGGTTATGATCAAAGAAGCATTTACCTAGCCAACAGCGCCACAGCGAGATCGCTTAAAGCGATCTTGCTACCTCGCAGACCAATATGGAGATGTTGGTGTTATCGGTAGATTAAGCGTGTCCGATTTCACCTGGAAAATTTGGTTCCCAAAACTCGAGAGATTAGATGAAAAAATATATTTGCACCACTTATGATTGGCACACATTCGTAAAATTGGAGTCGCCTCATCACTATTTAGAATCACTTCTTGCGGACTATGATTTGCTTTTGAATATTGCAAATTCAACATCACCATTCCGTCAGTGCACTTTAAAATCAAAATCCGTATACAGATAATTATATTTTCAACAACCAAAGCCTCTTTCATAATAAAACATGAATAAAACAGCAAGAATGGCTATGGTTCGACTTTGGGCCGTAGGAGATTTGTAACCAATACCTTATATTGCATATTATTATTATATTTATATTGCATATATATTGGTATTGCAAGCGCGCACACAAAGGGGGAACACGGGCCCGTGACCCCCCCCCCCCCCCCCTACTAAATGCGGGGCCCCTCTGAGGAGGCCCCGTGGGGTCCTTGTGAGGCGGCTCCATGGGCCTCTGTTTGGTTGTAATTTTAGTTTGGCACATTTTTTGGAAATTTTCCGGAAAAAAAATGTTAAAAAAATTGGGTGTCAAAAACTGAAAATTTCGAAAATCCGATATAGCCATTTTTAAGTTCTGTTCGGCACGCGGGCCCGTGCCCCCTTACGAAATGTGATGATGCAACCGAGCCGCCCTATGAGGCGGCCCGGTGGGGCCCCCGTCCGGTTGTATTTTGACAAATCAAAAGTGATTTTTTTTCATCCGAAGGGGCCCACCGCGAAAATATAGAAAGTAAAGTTATCGCGAAAATGTGTAACGGGTCGAAGCTCTAAGGAGAAAAATATCAATATATAAAATAAGACGAAATGTATCTCATACAGAGGCGCAAGGGGCCCCCTCTTTATCAAGGCGCACCCCCCACCCCCCTTACGAAATGCGGGCCCCCTCTGAGGCTGTCCCGTGGGGCCCCTCTGAGGCGGCCCCGTAGGGCCCCTCTGAGGCTGCCCCGTGGGGGTTCTTCTGAGGCTGCCCAGTGGGGCCCCTTTTTGTTTGCATTAAAAAAAAACGAAAATCAGGATTTTTGTTAACAACTGAAAGTAAAAGTTTGACATTGTATATTTTCATCCGAAGGGCCCAGAGGCGCACACAAGGGCACACAAGGGTTCATCCGATGGGCCCGTGCCCCCTTACAAAATGCAGGGCCCCTATGAGTCCCCACATTTTGTAAGGGGCCCCGCGGTGGGGCCCCTTACGGACAGCCCCCCCCCCCCCCCCCCCGCGATGGGGCCCCTGTCCGGTTGTATTTTTGTTGTATAAAAAAATACGGATGTATGGCCACACATGACAAATTAAATGTCATGGAGACATGAAAAGTAAAAGTCTTCATTTTTTCATACGAAGGGGCCCACCACAAAAATAAAGAAAGCGACGTTATCGCGAAAATGTGTAACGGGTCGAAGCTCTAAGGAGAACAAATATCAATATATAAAATAAGACACGAAGTGTGCCTCATACCAGACGTGCACACAAGGGGGACACACTGGCACACGCGCCCCTCCCCATTATGAAATGCGGGGCCCCTCTAATGGTGGGGCCCCTGTCCGGTTGTATTTTGTATAAGAAGAAAAATTTTATGTATTTTTTTCCAGAAATGAAGTGAGTTTTTATTTTATATTTTCATCTTAGTACATCACGACTGTCCGCGGTCCGTGACGTAATGCGCCAATGTGCATCCGTGAATTAATTCAAGCGTGCGTTCGGTATCTGGAAATTGTTTTCCTTTGGATATTATCCGCTGGATAATTATCGCCTATAATTTCCAATTCGCGCGTTTGGCATCTACTCTGTCGGGGAGAATTTTCAGTTGGAAAATTATCGTTCCGCAGAGCGTTATGTATCTGCAAGCAGAGGCGAACACAAGGGGGGCATACAGGCACGTGTCCCCCCCCCCCCCCCTTACGAAATGCGGGGGCCCTCTGAGGCGGCCCCGGGGGGAGGGGCTGAGGCCATTGTTTGTTTGTATTTTTTTATTGAATAAAAACCCGGATTTATTTTACAAATGAAAGTAAAGGTTTTACCTTTTATATTTGCATCCGGAGTGCCCCGAGGCGCACATAAGGGAGCACACGGGCTCGTGCCCCTTACGAAATGCTGTCATAGGGGCCCATGCGGGCCCCTATGAGGGCCCGCATGGGCCCCTGTCTAATTATATTATTTTTGTAATCCAAAAATAACAAAAATCCAGATGTATATCTTACAAATGAAAAGTGAAACTTTGCATTTGTTATTTTCATCCGAAGGGCCCCACCGCGAAATATAGAAAGCGAAGTTATCGCGAAAATGTGTAACGGGTCGAAGCTCTAAGGATAAAAAATATAAAAATATAAAATATGGCACAAAGTGTGCCTCATGCCAGAGGCGCGCACAAGGGGGACACACTGGCCTACGTGCCCCTTCCCCTTACGAAATGCGGGACCCCTCTGAGGCGGCCCCGCGGGGGCTGGGGCCCCTGTTTGGTTGCATTAAAAAAAATACAAATCCGGATTTATTTTTTACAAATGAGTCAACATTTTACATTTTATATTTTCATCCGAAGGGCCCAGAGGCGGACGCCAGGTCTGTGCCCCATTTCGAAATTCGGGACCCCTATAAGGCCCCTGTCCGGTTGTATATGTCTGGTGGGGCCCTGTCCGGTTGTATATGTCTGGTGGGGCCCTGTCCGGTTGTATTTTTTGTTATAAAAAATATAAAAATTCCGGATGTATTTTTACAAATGAAAAGCGAAAGTTTGCATTTGTTATTTTCATCCGAAGGGGCCCACGCGTAAATATAGGAGGCAAAAGTTATCGCAAAAATCTGCAGCAGGTCGAAGTTCTAAGGATAACAAACATATATAAAATAAGATGCGAAGTGTTCCTCATACCAGAGGCCCACACAAAGGGACACACTGGCCCACGTGCCCCTCCCCCTTATGAAATGCAGGCCCCTCTAAGGCGGCTCGGTGGGCCCCTGTCCGGTTGTATTTTTTATAAGAAGAAAATTCGGATGTATTTTTCACAAATGAAAAGTGAGTTTTTATTTTCTATTGTCATCTTGCATTCCACGACTGTCCGCGGCCCGTGACGTAATGCGCCAATGTGCATCCGTGCATCCATTCAAGCGGGCGTTCGGTATCTGAAAAATGTTTTAATTTTGATATTTTCCGCTGGAAAATTAACAATGATAATTTTCCCTTCGCGCGTTCGGCACTACTCTGTCGGGGATAATGTTCCATTTTCGCTCTGCAGAGCGTTCGATATATGCAAGGATATCGGTTTAGGCTTTTCATCGGCATTTTGCGAGCGTTGTAAACACGTATGTAACTCAACTCAGGCGTGAAATTGGCATTAGCCGACCTTAAAAAAAAAACAGGAATTACTTTGAGAACACAACATGTGCAAAAACTAAAGTTTTAAAAAAAAAAACAGCAAATGGCCCCCGGTGAACGCCGCGGCAGTCGTCAGCTGGCTATGACGAAGGGATAATATCTAAGCGACCCTGCTCCGGACATTTTCCACTATTCTCGCCCGCGACGGAAAATTATCGGGATGATTTTCTATTTTCCAAATACCAAACGTGATCCTTGTCAGGTTAATATAGATGTCACCAATGTCACCAAATGTCAGTTGGTCATATATGGGTGTCCTTTAAAAAAAAATTGCCTCAAGAACTATGAGCGCCGAAAAAGCGCAGAAAAAACAAATTCAGAAAAAATACATTCGAAAGATATTTAACCCGCCCCGTGCCGGGCGGGCGTTTAGAAACCCCCTAAGGTTTTTTCGGGGTTAGCAGAAAAACCGCGTTTTTTTGTACAACTGTTCGGGCATCAATTACCCACATTATGTGCAATTCTTGACCTCAGGTCACCTCAGGTCAGGTCACCAGGTATAGGTCACGTGTCCCACCTCAAAAAAAGTTTGCGGTCGTACCACAGCCACAGTTTATGGCCGATCGGTTTCAAACTTACCGGATTTCATAAGTTCATATTAAAATTGACCTTTTCTACAATTCGGATATATAATATTTTGTAGGTATATCGATGACCTAAGGTCGGGTCAATTTCGTGACCTCCCCATTATAAGTCAATGGGGACATATTCAAACGCTTCCTTTTCCGAGGATACGCATGATATCAATCAAATTCCTTCTGGGTCATGTTATCATAGGCCATTCTTGATGATCCAGGTTAATTTGTTGTTCAGTGACACCTACAGGGTTAGTCAAGGTCATCTGAGGTCACCAACACTTTGTCAATAACTTTCGAAAGAATGAAGATAAATAAGTGTCACCGGCGCTAATTTGTTCGTCTAGTTGAGACACGTCTCCCAATATGCAACATGATCTACTTGGGTCACGACTTTCCCTTGACCTGAGGTCAAATTTCTAAGTTGGTATAAACTGGTCAACATGAATATGACTCGAAGCGCCTTGAAGAGACGAATATATATATATATATATATATATATATATATATATATATATATATATATATATATATATATATAATACTCCAAAAATTTACATGAAAAACAAAATGCCCCCGCAATGGTGGGGCCCCTCGTGCTCCGACGGGGCCCCTTTGAGATCGTGCCCCCCCCCCCCCCCCCCACACACACACAAAAAAAAATCCTGTGTGCGCCCCTGAGGTATTGGTCCCAAATCCAGATAGACTTTTCAATGTCAAGTCTCGGCGAATTCGGACGCTTCGGCTTGGGGGGGGGGGGGGGCGCCAATTTCACCGCCAAACTGGATGAGATGAGAGCGGCCATCATGAATCTGGTACTGAGCACAGCTGGGACCAACGTTTTGGAGTCAGAAATGAATAAAAAATAAATTGCCGATACCCTACTTTAGGTGCTGCAGGAGCAAGTTTGAGCTTGAGCATACATGAGATTGTTGATCCCCACCATTCACTTAAGTTTCTTTTTAGAAATCCTCCGGGGGTGGCAATATCCCTTTAATGACAGCTGCACAATTTCCATAACTCCCATGACGCGTATAACTGGATGTGAGTCCCCAGACACTCACAGCACTGTCTCTTGCTGAAATGTTCCTTATTTGGTTGGTACTTTATTTCTAGCGCCAGGTCCTTTTTTAGGTTCAGCACATTTGTCTCCGCCATGAATATATCCCATCGACGATATGGCTGTCCCTATATCCGGGAAAAGAACTGTGAACTATAGTCTCGCGCTCGGTCGAGTGAGGAGCGAAATAGACTGGCCATAATGTGACACACCAGCTCTACGGAGACACGATGGGGACTGGGGTGACGGTGGAGTGCAGAGCCGCCGGCTATCTCCGGACACAGAGCTGTCTATGAGGAGAGACTGCGACCCGAACCGAGTGACGTCCCCCCCCCCCCCCCCCGGCGCCTGTCGGCCAGTGTTTATTATCAGAACTGTGGGCCGAGTTATTAGGTCTGCGACATGTGTGTGTACTGCGAACGCTCGGCTGGAAACCCGCCTCGCGGATACGGTAGGCTGAATTAATGAATGTCGTATATGTGCGGTTCGCTGATTGCCGAGGGTATCGGTGTCGTGTGCGTGCGTCACGGTGGAGAGGGGACTGGGGAGGGAGAGGGGGCGAGTGGTGCCGCTCTGTGGCGCACCGGGACGGTGTTTTTACGGCACGTCAGGTCTCGATCAGAAAGTCGACTGCCCGGGAGGAGATGAGTTCCTTCAGGCCACTGGCGGTGCCGTGTTGTCTGGGCGGGTCAGTACTCCAGTGAGGCAGGTCATCACGATGTCCGGGCCGGCCGGCCGCTGCCTGCAGACTGACACAAACCGGTACGGTTTATATACAGACATATCGGTGGGCTTCTCAAACACGCTGACCGGTATGACGTGCAAGCGGAACAGGAAATGGTTTAAGCGCAAATATGCGTACATTCGTGTGGTGGGATTAAAACACCACAGACATACAATGGTCTCATATTGCAATGGTAAGACGATTTAATAATAGGCATGCACGACAACAAAGACAAGAGATACATGCCAAGCAAACATCGACTCATAACAGGTCACTTGAGCATTCACACACGAACACAAAATCAACATCTGTTCACATACAGACCTCAGTGAGTGGTCAGTTCGCGTCAGAGCGGCACCAGTGACGTGGTCAGCAGGTCGAGAGGCGGCGAGTGGCGCATCCAACAATGCGCACTTCCAGCGCCCATCGTTCTCTGCCTCGCGCGCGGAACGGGCAGGTCGAGCTTGTCGGTCGAGTGCTGCAGGAGAGCAAATACAGTCGGTTTGAAACCAACGGTCGAGCCTCTGCAGTGAGGAAACGCAGCGCACCCAGCGGAGAAAGCTGATATAGAATGTTGCTGGCGTCACTGTTGGGATACAGGGCGGCCTTGTTCGTCCTACGCATTGGTCGGATATGTAGTCGAGTCAGTGATTGTTGGAAATAGGCGTCGCCGAATGTTAAAGGGAATAGTTCACCTTTAATATGGAGTTTTGGACTGAGATAGCAGATTTGTAGAGCAGATCTCAAAATGGGTTGTGGTGAAAGAATTACCTCCCTACGTTAAGTAATTTCGACACAGGACTAGTGGGCCCGGTTTCATATCCGCTGTTCCGGGCCACGATCGGGACATCTCGCTCGCCGCTCGCCGCCGCCGGCTCGCCGCCGGAGGCAGGACACTCTCTGGCACGTAGTCTCTGGTCACGTCGCCTCGTTAATATCCGCTCAGCTGCCCAGGCGGCGCGGCGGCCCCTTGTCAGAGACTGTACTTGGCGTCAGGCGGAGCGGGGCGGAGCCAGAACGTCAGCTGCTATCGTACGATTCCTCCTGAAATAGAAAGAGGAACTTACTTCTTTCTCCACATATATCCATCAGTTGTCCAAACCAAAGTCATATTCGTAGTTTTGATAGGTTTAAGTTGTACACCTCATCATGATTCCTTGTAGTAAAGATTTAACTCAATTTGTCATCAAGGATGCGATAAAATCCGGATTATGAACCACGTATTGCTGAACCTACAAATGATGAATAGTGACTTCACCAAGATGCTTCTTGACTGAGTGAGTGGAACCAGGCGCATGTCAGATATAAAGTCAAGTGAATGCGACTAGTTGCAGATTGTTTGGTGAATATTTGCAAAACAATAATAAAAATGTGCTGATTAACGTGATACGCACCATTTTGCATAACAATCAATATTTCGCGAGATATTTGTATGTAAAAGTTGATCATTATTAATGTATAAAGCACTTGATGTTGTGATGTCAGATGGCAATAGTGAACCGCCGGCCACCGGAAAAGTAGGGCGTTTCCCGGCGTTACCCGTGGAAAATAAAAATGGTTAAGCGTTTTCCTCTGATTTACCGTTCACACCAAACTTCTCAGAACGTTGTGCAGATTTATGCTGTACATATTCAAAACACAAACCGTCATGCTAATATCCTCTACAGCATATGTTCGAGATAGGCTCCGTTTCTGCTGAGTCACAGCGAGCCTTGGTCACAGCTCTGCTCTCCGCCTCAGACTCACCACTGCCAAGTGCTTACGGGCACATGTAGACGGGGATGGCCCCGCACTGCAGCTCCCACGGCTCTCTTTAGTTGCTTCCTGGTCTGGAGATTCTTCTTAAACACCTATAACTCTTGCAGGTACCTCCACAGGAAGTAATCAAGAGGGCTCAGATCCGGAGGCTGTCCTAACTGAAACATTGCCCAAGAAAACCACTTGCAAAATGCGACCGTGCCCTCAATGTTGTTCTGAAATAGCTTGTCGGGTCCAGAGCTTGTATGGATAGAGATCTAGATCATCCCTAGGACCCATTTGACTGTAGCGATCCATTGCAATGCCTTTGCACTTCCGTTAAGATGATTGGTTTGGTGGCAAGGTAGAATTTCAAAATTTTGGTCTTATGCTTGCTTCTGTAAAGCCGGGTGATTACAAATTAAATGACATCTGATTAAATTATCCGTTACACGTGCTTTAATTTTCGTGCGATAAGTATGCTGTTTATTTGTATGTTGAACCTCCATATTTTAAAAAATGTGTTAACCGAGTTGGTCAAGACTACCTCATGGTAACTTTGATCGCCTGAACTATTTACATCTGACGTCACGACCAATCAGAGAGCAGAATTCTAAATTACGTAAATATACTTAATTATTTTAAATTCTGACAATTCGGAGAAATTTACAAGAAAGTGACACTCTACTAAATGTTTTGTATTCATTTGCTTTTTATCACATACATAAACACAGTGGGTTAGGTAACCTGCAGCTAGTCCATTGCAAGGGGTAGCGATTATTGTGGCAGTTGGCACCTTAAGTTGTTTGAAACCGTCAATGTTAGGTACTAAACTGCGCAAGTGCAAGCCTGACAACCATGAATGAAGAAGACTTTGTTGAAAATGTACCGGCGCAGTGGGTCTACCAATAAACGTTGGAGAGTTTAAACAGCATTGCACTGGAGTTTGAGTTTGCGCCCGAGGTGCTGCGTCAAATCGCGGCGATGTGCCTCGTGCAACCTGGCGGATCCATGTCGCCCTCAGACACATGTGCCCGTAAACAATTAAAGGAAATAGTTCACCTTGGAAAAATTTCCCAAACACGATTTGATTATATTTTTTAGTCTTTTTGTATTGTCAAAAATTGCCTTATATCGCGTCGATTCAGGAAAAAAGTCCGTAAATCATTATTGTTTATAAAAACTATATGCATACTCTCTTTAAGTCAAAAGTCCTGACGTCAGCTGAGCCGGTTGCGTGCCGAATATCGTGGCCAGGGACTCTGGATCAGCGTGGCAGCCGGCTGGAAATAGACACCGCCGGCCCCGGCTGGTGGCCACCACCGGCGTGTGATTCAGGCCGCACCCTCTGACGTCAGAGGTCGCCACATTGCGTGAGTCTGCAGTAGAGCTGCAGAATTCTGGTCCCCGCGTCCCAGCGCTGGACCAGAACTGGTTTCGGCAGTGACTGAAGCTGTGACTGGCCAGGCCAGCGCCATAGGGTTAGCATTGCAGCGCCGTGACTAAAGCTGTGACTTGCCAGCTCATTCCGTGGCCGTGACTTGGCTGTGACCAAAGATTTAGGATTTTCTGCACCTCCAGTCTGCAGCTCTGCAGGGGCGTCGACCGCCGCCGCGGCTGGGACGCCGCCGGCTCAAATGTTATCGGTGGCTGCTTTCCAAAGGCACCAGGTTCTAGATATAAGGGGACGCCATCCCTCCTAGTTCCCGATGGCGACCCACGCCAGACAGCGTTCAGTTGGCACTTGGCAGTACTGCATACACAGATGTTTGTGTTCGGGCTGATCAGGCTGTGTGTTGATACGGGAAAAACATGCCAGAACATCTCGGCAACTGTAGAATTCATAGTGCAACAGGTGTTTGGTGTAAAGCACCTTAGATTCGCAGACTCACACAGTTTTATGGAGAAAATGACAGTGTACATTGCATTCACTATGAAAGGAAAGAACCCCAATCATCTCGAAACATCGTCGAACGTTTCTGTCATATTTTACGTTGTCACCTTCTCCTTAAAGGGACATTCCCACCTTCCCAAAAGTTGTCAAATGTACGCTGCTTGTGGTTAAAATATGGAGTAATTGCTGCGGAACACGATTATGACATTTGTTTCTCGCAAACGGTGCTCAATTTCATAAAAAGTTCAGTTTTAATATTTGGGTTGATGACGTCATATTGAACTCTAGAGAGCTATACATAAAGACATAAAGACATAAAAGAAAAGTGCAACAAAGAGCCTCTTGGGCCCATCCGAGGTTGCACCCCACCCCCCCCCCCCCCCCACCCCCCCTCCACCAGTCTCGCCCCTTCAAATCACCTTACTCTACCTGCATAAAAGAAGGCTAATCCCACGAGTATTTATGAACTAATCCCTTCTCTGTAAAGTATTTATCTAATCTAATTTTGAAGGAAGCAAGTGTCACTGCATCAGCGACATCCCCTGGTAGCATATTCCAATGTCCTACAACCCTTCTACTGAAAAATGACTGTCGTAGCCTAGTCCTACTTTGTTTCATAATGAGTTTATGCTGATGACCTCTACCTCGATTTTCCCTATTGAACTCAAACATACCCTTTAAATATCCAGAATGCTGACTATTTACAAATTTGAAGACTTCAATTAGATCTCCTCTTAGCCTTTCTATATCTAAGTGAAAACATACCCAATTTTTTAATCTATCTTCATAAGGTAAACTACCAAGACAATTAACCATTTTTGTTGCCCTTTTTTAACTCTTTCTAACAACCAGCAATCTTTCTCATATGTTGGAGACCAGGCTTGTACACAATACTCCAAATGTGGTCTAACGTATGCACAATACAGTTTTGTTATTACCTTTTCACTCTTGTAGGAAACATTTCTGTTAATGGCCCCTAGCATTCTAAGTGCCTTTTTCCTAGCTTCTACAACCTGGTCTGACGCTGATAGTCTATTGTTTACCACGACACCTAAATCTCTTTCCTTTTCAATCTGCTCCATTTTCTGCCCACCCATTTCATACCTATGTTTACTGCTAACCCGTCCAGCGTGCATAATCTTACATTTACTCAAATTGAATTTCATCTGCCATGCTTCAGACCACTCAACTAGCTTGTCCAGATCTGATTGAAAAACATCCTGATCATGTTTTCCTCTAATAATCCTGACAACTTTTAGATCGTCTGCAAATTTCAAGACTTTGCTGTCTATACTGTTCTCAATTGCATTCACAAATATTATAAAAAGCAATGGGCCCAGGACTGAGCCCTGTGGAACCCCACTGAGAACCTCCTTCCATTGTGATTGGCACCCATTCAATATAACCCTTTGCTGGCGTCCTGAAAGCCACGTTTCTATCCAATCCAGAATCTTGCCCCTGATCCCATGCATTTTAAGTTGCAACCCCAGTCTTGTATGGGGGACTTTGTCAAATGCTTTACTGAAATCAAGAAAAGCTACATCTAGCTGTTTACCCTGATCAAAGCTATCTGTTGCAACATACAAAAACTCCAGAAGATTAGTTAAACAAGACCGGCCCTTCCTAAAGCCATGCTGTGTATCCTTGATGAGTTCATTTTGCTCCAAGAATTCAACAATCTTATCTTTGATGATTGATTCAAGCACCTTGCAGACTAATGAGGTCAGACTAACCGGTCTATAGTTTTCCTCTTTACTTCTATCTCCCTTTTTATGAATAGGAACAACATTTGCTCTTTTCCAATCAAGTGGAATTTTACTATCTGCGAGTGATTTAGAAAATATTATGGCTAATGGAACCGACAACTCCCTTTCAGATTCTCTTAAAAGTCTAGCATGTATTTCATCAGGTCCTTCTGCCTTGTTAGGCCTTACTTTCTTTAGATATTCTAGAACAAGTTCACTACTTATGCCACCTAGCTCTCCTATAGTCTCCTCTGTCTCTAGCTCAGGCTGAAGTGCTGCAATACTACTCTGGTCCTCGATAGTAAAGACAGATTGAAACTGATCATTAAGCACTTCAACCATTTCACTGTCCTTGCTAACTAACACATCATCTACCTTAAATGGACATGGACCTATATTTTTGGAAACTGTACTGAACTTATACAAACTGAAGAACTTCTTAGTATCTGCATTACAATGTCTAGCTAAATCAAGTTCCTTTGCCCTTTTAGCTGCTCTGACCTTTTTCTTAACTGAATTTCTTGCATTCTGGTAGGCCTTCCGATTTATATCTAGTGAAGATCCCTTCAAAATGCCAAATGCACTTCTTTTTAGCTTGTATAGCACTCCTTACTTCTGGGTAAGCCAAACTGGTTTGCCCTTGGTTCTGTTACGTTTGTGCCTGAGGGGTATATGCCGATTTTGAATTTGGCTTAATCTAGCTTTGAAAACATTCCAGGCCTCACATGCATCTAAACCTGCCAACTCAACGTTCCATTTTATCTGTGCGAGGTCATTTCTAATACCATCAAAATCAGCCCGGCTGAAGTTTGGAACCATAATAAGGTTATCTTTGGGCCTCATTTCTGATGAGATATTGAATTTAACCATATTGTGATCACTGGTTCCTAGACCTGCACAAATACTTATGTCACTAACTAGATCACTGTTGTCTGAGAATACAAGGTCTAGAATGGAGCAATGTCTGGTTGGCTCTGTTACAAACTGATGCATGAAAAGCTCCTCTTCAAAGATGTGCCTATACAACCTACACTCATTTGTTTCCTCTGCTATACTTTCGTATCCTCTTAAGTTAAAATATCCCATAATAAGACACTGAGCCCGAAAGTTCCTACGTATTTCCTCACAAATATCTTGGTCTGTTTCAGCTTGGGAGTTCCTTGGAAGATTCCCTGGTCTGTAAAATGCACCTATCCTCAACCTTCCTCTGTTTCCTGTACCAATTTTAATGTCAAGCCAGATTGATTCTACTTCTTTTACTTTACTAGAATCATCAACTCTAGTAGTGCAGTACAAGCTATTTACATATACAAACACTCCGCCCCCCTGCCGTGATTCTCTGCAGTATGAGAACATGTTGTACCCTTGTAACTCGAAATCCTGTAGCCTATCCTTATTATACCCCTCACTAACCCATGTCTCGGTTACACAAATTATATCAGGCTTTTCAAGGGCAACATAACACTCAAACTCATCAAATTTAGACCTAATACTTTGGGAATTCAGCAACACACATGTGATCTTATACTTTGAGCTGACTCTACTAATTCTGAGGGAATTATGATCTACTGTCCTATTCTGACATGAACTTCTACCAATGCTTACTTCCTGATGCCCTAGTACTAGCGTCCCCGAACCCCCCTCCTACCTAGTTTCCCTGAATGACACTTCTGTAGGCATCTCCCAAAGCCCTTGCCCCCTCATCCGATAAGTGAAGCCCATCCTTCATATAGTACCTACGCCACTCATAGAACTGATCCCATAAGTCTACATAACTAAGCCCCATAGCTGAACATAAGTTCTGAACTGAGCTGTTCACAGACAGAGCTCTCGAGTACCACTCCTCACTGGCTCCACAGCGAGGGAGGATGCCAGTCACAACGACTGGTTTCCTGGACTCCTTCAACCTCTGCAGCAGGCTCCGGTACTCCGCTACTATTCTCACACTCTGCCTAGGTCCTATGTCGTTCACCCCCCACCTGTAGTATAACTGTCTCCGGGCTACTCCTACCAAGTTCTGCCTCAATGACAGGGCCCATATCAACTACTCTTGCCCCTGGTTTGACTATACATCTGTCCCTCATCCCACAGAATGTTCGCCTTAAGGGCCTTACCCTTGAGTCCCCAACCACTAAATGCTGAATCTCTTCCCTGTCACTTTCAGCTGCTGACTCTAACGCACTGAACCTATTTGCTATTGTAACCTGCGGATGTTCCCTGGGGCTGTACTGCCTGACTCTACCCTGAACTTTTGTCCATCCCTCCTGATCCCCTTCCCTCTTCCTCCTCCAGATTCTGCTACCACCCTCCATTACCCAGCACCCCTCCTCATCCTTACTGTCTGTGGCCCTAGCATTACTTTCCACAATGTTGAGTCTCCAGAAACGTGACCCTCCAACACACTTCCAAACCCCAGCCGCACTATCCACCTTTGCCTTATCTTCCTCCCTTATGCCCCTATCAGAACTACCATTGGTCCCTGATCCTGTAGGCTCCTTTTCTGACCCCCTAACCACGATCTGCGCATACGTTCCTTGGTCAGGAGCTACACCCTCCTGCGGCTCATCTCTACACCTACACTTACTTAACTGCGCCTCAAGCTCCGCTACCCTAGCCTGGAGGGCCTCTAGCTCTGCTACCTTCGCCTGCATCCTAGTCATGCTCATTCGAATACACTAGTAACTTAGGTATATAACTTAGGTACTATGCACTTTTCAATACTTTACTAACTTAACTTAACTTTTTTTCTTCTTTTTTTTGTCTTCTTCTAAACCTTAACTAGATCTAAGTAAAGCTAGTGACACAAATCAGCTATGAGTGCACCTAATACTAGACTAAATATCTAATCCTTAAATAAACTGAATACTAAATACACCTTAACTATCCCTAATTTTCTAAAAATATCTACTTATCCAACCCTGCAACTAATAACACAAAAATAAGACTAAGACAATTTTGGCGCACACAAGCTAGAATGAAAAGTCCTTTAAAAAGCAAGTAAGAGGTAACAGCTAACTATGAATGCTTAAAAATAATACCTAAACGATCCACAAAACTAAATATCTAATCCTTATATCTAAATATAATGTGGTTCCTCAAAAAATACACAAAACAACAGAGCTATCCAACAGCTACTTAGCTTGTCTAAAGCGGGGTTCATTTGTGAACCCCGCTTTAGACAAGCGGGGTTCACATAAATCCTTTACGCTGCCAAAAGTATGGCACAATTATTTCGAGACCATTATGGCGCTTTGAATACAAAACAAAACAATTACCAAACCATTTGAAACAAGCAAATATCTCAAAGTCTAACCTTAAAACAAGTCGACTATCATCACCATTTGGTAAAGAGAGGTGACGTCATCGGCTTTAGACCCCTATTCAAATACACGTGGGGTTTATTCGTTACAATTGTCAAGACCAAGCTCGAATTTCTTTTTGATTAGGCCTATGTGGTTGTTTTAACTGCTACTCTACTTAATTTAAATGCGAATCCAACAACATGGCTATCTCAACTAAAAACTAATGTTAAGGTGGGAGGTCCCTTTAACCCGCGCACTGCACGGGGTGATTTCCGCCCCCACTCAGGTTTTTCGCGGATAGCGAAAAAACGGCGGTGCGCAGCGTCGCCGCGTTTTGACACACCTGTTAGGACATCAATTGCGCACACTTTGAGAACAAAATAACCTCGGGTCATCTCAGGTCAGGTCACCAGACCAGGTCAAGTGACCCCACCTCCAAAAATGTTTGCAGTTGTGCCAAAGCCAGAGTTTCTCACCGATTAGTTTGAAACTTACAGGATGTCATGAGGGCATCAGTACTTACAATTCGTTTATCTCGGAATTTTGATATCGGTGACCTAAGGTCAGGTCAATTTCGTAACCTCGCATAATAAGTCAATGGGGAAATATACAAATGCTTCCTATTTCAAGGATATGCATGATATTAGTCCAATTACTTCTGGATCATGTTATTACAGGATATTCTTGATGATCCGAGTGTAAGTTTTGTTCATGACCCCTATGGGGTTATTTGAGGTCATGCGAGGTCACCATCACTTTTTTGTCAATAACTCCCGACATAATAATGATAGAGAAGTAAAACAGACATCAATGTGTTTTTCTCGTCGAGACAAGTCTTCCCATATGCAACATTCCCTACTTGGGTCACCACTTGTCCCCTTGACCTGAGGTCAAATACATTTTGAAGTTGACTTAACAAGGTCACCAAGTATATGATTCGAAGAGCCTTGACGAGATAAACACAATGGCGTAAACTGTGTTCCGTTATCTGTATTAAATTGTAAAAAATAGCGAAAAACAATTTAGCAAAAAACAGCATTTTTCCCCTTTTTTGACCTCTGGAGCCTCAAATATTGACCTGAGATCAATTTTGAGGACACCTTGTCGATTGCAAATTGCACTGGCTGGCGTTTGATTTTTCCGTTTGTTTTTAACTAGCATAGTTTCCGAGATATATGGGAATTTCTGGAGCGATGTCCTAAAACAGGATAAAAAAACTGGAACATTTGGCCTTTGATGACCTCTGGTGACCTCAATTTTGCCCTGATCTAAAACAATACAAAACTTTCGATAGAACTTGTATCAAGCTATCAAATGACGTTTTCCGCTTGTCGCTACGTAGCTTTCAAGATCTCACGGTGGCGGAAATCAACCCCCCCCCCCCCTGCAGTTCGTGTTCGGCGCAAAGCCCCTGCAGTGCGCGGGTTAACCCTCCCGTGATATAAGAGATCGTTTGGCGAGTTTTCCGGTCGCCTGACTATCCACTCATTGGACGTGCAGGTATGCACACAACACCTGCGACACGGAAGGCGAGCACGAGGTTCGTCACCGCTGACGTCACACGGGCTGACTCAGTCAACAGGCAGTCGAGTTTTTCGATCGCCTACTGACTGCCTCTCACGTGCCGATGTTGGCACCGTCACCTCTGCTACGCCGGTCTGAACTCCGATAAGCTCCACTGCACTGGCATCTGTCTGTCGAATAAATTACCTGCCATCGAGTAACCATTCTCCGTGTGGTCTGACCATATTTCCAGACATACATGATACAACTGTACCAATGAAAGTCAACAGATTGAAACCCCGATGTCCTTTCGATGAACGTACCCATGTACGTGCTACATCTGAGGTCCTGCCTATATCCAGGGGTCGGTTGGCCTGGTTGACATCGCCGCCGCCTGCCAGGTCAGACCGCTGTTGGCTTGGCGTGTCTAACAGACTGCTCGTTTGGAATGTTTCAGGGTCAGGCCATATCCAAGAGTCGGTCTGTGGGCTCCATCAGCCAGGAGGGAGAGGAATCAGCCGGCACTGCCTCAGAGCAGCTCGAGGAGGAACAACATGACACCATCAGAACCAGGCCAGTCGCACACGGACACTGGCGAATCCAGGGGGCATCAGGGGCAAATGCCCCCCCCCCCCCCCCTCCACAGGAATATGGGGGGCATTCAATACAAGTATCCCCCGCGCGCGTTCCCTGCACTGAACGTGAAAAACAATGATCTTAGGAGACATGAAGAGAGAAGTTTTTGTCCGAGTGATTTAATTTGAAGTTTGTATGCATCCCTTGCTTTCAATGATAGACAAAACAGCGCACCTGGTGCAATTCAAGCAGCCCCGGTGACACTTAACCCGCGCCCCGCTGGGGGGAGGGGGGGGGGCAGAATCTGCCCCCTCCCCCTCCAGGATTTTCGCAATAACTTGACAACTATGATAGATATCAACGTCAAACGTTCAGTACTTTATGCTGCATCAACTTTACGTCTTCACACCAAAATCCCATTAAATCGATTTGGTATTTTGGGGGATATAACGTTTTAATGACGTCATGTCATGCCATTTTTGGTGGAAATATGATAAATGTTTGAACAATCGTAAAAAATAGTTTTGGGGCAAATTGCAAAACAAAAACGTCAAAAGAAAGCAAATGACATTTTCTTCAAAATGGCTATCTTCAATTTACGACATGTTGTGTTTTTGACCCCCCCCCCAAAAAAAAATCTGGAAAAAATCAACAACATCAATTTGCGTTAATTTAAAAAGTGAATTTCTTAAACTCAAATACCAAAATAAGGTGACCGGCCCAAATCTGCGGAGGAAAAAAAATGGGGGTACCTTTTTGCCACAAAAATACCTCCCCCCCACACACACACACACGGAGAGAGGCTGGATCCGCCAGTGCACACAAAACACACTTACAGATGTTCATGCAAGTTGTCTAAATTTCAGACTTTATCAAAGATAGAGATGCAAACAAATTATTTTAGACAGATTTCGGGATAAAAGGAATAGTAGGACGGATTTTCAATATAATGGTACATGATAAGAGTTGGAGAACGTTTAGCAACTTGTTCAATGTAAAAAAAAGTTGTTCAAGATGATCATTTGTGCTAATAATATATTATCATTTTAATGAAAATAAAAATATGTTTTAATAATAATAATAAATGATAATCATAATAAATTTATAATAAAATTATAATAATTATATTTATAAATATATATATAAATCTAAATATATAAAATATATATAAATACAATAAATAAAAATAAAATATAAATACAATAAATATATATATAAATCTATATAAACATATATATATACATATATATATATATGTATATATATATATATATATATATATATATATATATATATATATATATATATATATATATATATATATATATATATATATATATATATATATATATATATATATATATATATATATATATATATATATATATATATATATATATATATATATATATATATATATATATATATATATATATATATATATATATATATATATATATATATATATATATATATATATATATATATATATATATATATATATATATATATATATATATATATATATATATATATATATATATATATATATATATATATATATATATATATATATATATATATATATATATATATATATATATATATATATATATATGTTTATATAGATTTATATATATATATTTATTGTATTTATATTTTATTTTTATTTATTGTATTTATATATATTTTATATATTTAGATTTATATATATCTTTATAAATATAATTATTATAATTTTATTATAAATTTATTATGATTATCATTTATTATTATTATTAAAACATATTTTTATTTTCATTAAAATGATAATATATTATTAGCACAAATGATCATCTTGAACAACTTTTTTTTTAGAATGGTGCATGTTCCTGCTTTGATAAAATTAATAAAAACCCTGTCCCGAGTCGTCACTCATATATGAAAATCGCCGAGAAAATATAGCTACACGATTAGAAGAACCTCTGCATTCATGCTGCGAAAACAGCACTTAAAATGCGTTTACCTATCGAAAGCATTCTGACCTGCCGTACCCAAGTTAATGTCAACTATGTACAATCTTCGTGAATTAATTTCAAAAGTTTCCATTATCGTCAAAGTTGTCGTCGTTTGTCAGCTTTGTCGCCGTCATTTCGCTACCACTGCATTGTCACGGACACGACAATGAGCCGATACTGTGTGACTGCGTAGTGCATCACTCCTATTGTGCAGCATACGCTCATTGTCCCCAGCGCAGTGACGTGTAGCGTGTTTTGCCCGCACGTCCCAGCAATGGTAATTTCACGAATTCCGTAAAGCATGACGTATTGCGTACATTTACATTGCGTACCTGTGGAAAGCCTGTGAGGTCATGTCTGGTAAATGGTTGATTGTAGATCCCCGGCTATCACCGGCTTGGCACAGCATCTCGCTGGTGATATACTGCTCAGAATATGACCTTAACATCATCAGCACTGCCATTCCAGTGAAATTTCAGCATGCATGGCGCAGGTAGCCGGCCGCTGGCATGTCACACATGCAACACGGCAGCCCATTCAGTGGGGCTGGGCCGGCCGAGTTCCACGGCTCGAGGCCGCTGAACACCGCGGTACTACCCCGCGATGAACAGGCAAACCGCAATCCACAAGGCCGACATCCGGATGGAAGGGCTGGCGCAGGTGACTGCACGTCACCGTCTGCTCCCGCCCGCGCTGCTGTACCGCGCCCGGCGACACCGCGTCTTTGTTTATGAGGAGGAGCCGCCCCAGGCTAGCCGCCCAGGTGTCCTGTAACGTAAACGGAGGTGTCTTTGGGAGGCGGGAGACACGGGAACTATCCTGGGGCGCTGTTTTGGTTCGACAGTCACTCGACAGTCTCGGGGTAAACCCCCTGCCGATCGCCCAGTGCTACACACACAATGTCTGTCTATAATAAAAACGTTACGAGTTCTATATTTCATTGAAGTGTTTTTTATCTAAAGGGATGGATTTTAACTAGGATGTTTTACCAAATCAAAATAATTCAATTATTTTAGAAAACCGGCTTACATATATTATTTCCGTTAATTATAATTTCAAACTATTTTCGCAAAGCACTACTTGCAAAGCACTACTAAATCTGGAATCGCAATTAATTTAAGTGGCGAGCTTATACAAGTAAATTTGGTCTTCTGGGTCACGAAAGACCGCCATGACTTGCACTGCGCTTTGTAAACTGTATGATGCGATCTTCACGAATACCGGCGTCAATGAAACCAACTGAAAGTAAATCGCAAACAAAACGCGACGAGTGAATGCCTTCGTGAGGCTACCGAGCTACCCAATCAATACTAGCGACGCGCCATATAGTGATAGACACGCCACACAGTTGTGGGAGCATTGTGAATAAGATGGCCGTCAGTGCTGTAGATTAGTTGTAGATATAACTTTAACAGTCCTAAAAGCTTGTGCGTACCGCATGAAGTACATCAGAGTCCGTTGCAACCCCACCCGATGGATTGCCTGGTGGTAGGTGCACGGGCTCCAGCACGCGATCCTATGCATCTCTCTCCCGTGACGATCCGTTGTCTATTCATTTCCGGGCTCTCGAAAGTCGCGTTCACCAGCTCCAGCCAACCGCTTCGGTCGCACACGGTTTGGCAGCACCACACTAGCAGCACAGACGCTTATTATGGAGTGTTGCCTAGAAATGGTTGCAACGTCTATTCGCCTCACCTGACAAAATTGCAGTATATGGTACCATAGACAGCAGATATAGACATAAGCATAGGTCTAGTTATAGACATAGTCTACCCAGACAGCAGCTGGGAATTGTGAAAGGAGACTGGCAGTTCCATCGTCACCCGTCAACAAGGAAAGACGCGTCCATTCAGCGCTGTCGCACACGTATATATATATATATATATATATATATATATATATATATATATATATATATATATATATATATATATATATATATATATATATATATATATATCGGCCGCCTGGATTCAGTGGTTCCAGGGGTTTAACCAGTGTGGCCGTGACATGTCAGGCGCAAGTCGCCCAGGAAATGATTGGTTCGGCAGCGGGCTACTTTAGCAGCTTGCCGTGAAATTAGTCCGCGGCTCATAGCTTAAGTCCCGCCCATCAGCGATGTCGCCACTGAGGGTTCCGGCCTCGATAGAACTCTGTTGGCGTGTGTGGTAACTTATCAGGACATCAAACCCTGTGACTTTTCCAATGACGTCCCCTACAGATGAATTCGCTAGCAGTTCACTGAGTCCCCGCTTAAGCTTCCTGGTCATTTTACGAGCCGACTGACCCCGGATGGCTTCATGAATTGTTCTTAGGCGCTGAAAAGGTGATCGTTTCAGGTATCCTTTCCAAGTCAAAAATAAATTATTGTTGCATCGTTGTTGATAGATATAACCACAGAGTCGCTGTCCATTTCGCAGTTGTACTTTTACTTTTATCTTCAAATACAACAATGTGCTTGATATTGTGTTCCCTCTCATCAAAAAGGTAAACATTTCCGGGCAGAGTGGTCTCTATGAAAATATATGGCGTCATAATGCGTTCCGACGTCATGCACCCCTACTGCCACCTGGTCTGTTCCACGTCTGGGGGTTAAACGTTTCTGGCAGCGGCGCTTGACCTTCCTGACACGCCCACAGGACAGCGTGTTAAAGGGAACGTTTCACCTTTGTATTAGTTTTAAACTGAGATAGCCATTATCTTGGGCCGTTATTGAAATATATAAATTACTAAGGTAATTTTTCTAATTATTACTAAGGTCATTGAGTGTGCCATTACTAAGGTCAATTAATTACTAAGGTCATTGAGTGTGCCTACTGTTTTGGAATGTCAAAAATATTTTGCATACGGTAAGTAGCTATTGGTTTGATTGTTGTATATGATGAAATTCACATCTGGAGCCCCTTTAGTTGAATTTTCACTTATATTGTTTTTTCTTCTTATTTTTTTGTATCAATATCTATAAAACGATCGCCACTATGGTGATGTTATGTAAAACGGCGCACATAAGACAATACAATTACGGTCAGATCATGCAAGATAGAAAGACAAGTTTTGCACGGCACGTTCTTGCCACTGTGAACTTTATTATGTGCAAGTTGCGTAGCTCTAAATTGATATTTTCCATCGGCCATCATCGAAACGGTCATCATCATCATCATCGAAAAACATGATGGCCGTCCAGTTTCTGTTCGGCTGCTGCTATCAGCGTGCACGAGCTGTTTGGTTGAATTGCTATTGGCCGGCGCTAACACTATGCTAGCAGTTTAATCGATAGCTGCAGTGCTTCTAGTAGCAGAAGCCCTCTGGAGTCTACCCGATAACTTTTTGCTCCCAGCAAGTTCCTGGAGTCTTTGGAATATCTCAGCAACTTGGGCGAATCTGGAGAAACGAAGTCATGGGTCAATTCATAAAATTATGTTCTATAGACCAGTGTCAATAACCCCAAATAAGCGATGTGAGTAGGCACACTCCCTTTAACCCGGCATTGACTGGGATCTCAGCCGAACGCCATTGACGGGGGGGGGGGCGTTAACCGCCCCCTGATTACCTTCCGAACCAATGATCGCAGCGAGACGCACAAGGCGGCATTCGAAATCTCTCAATGAGATAAATCTCAAGCACACTCACAAATTTCAAAGTAAGGCCAAATGTCAAGTCCCGGTCAGGTCAAAGGTCAAAATCGACGTATTTTAGTTTATGGGCCATACTTTCCAGCAAAAGCCATCGATTACAACCATGATCACCCAAAGTGCTGCCAAAGGTATTATACACATCCCGCATGGGCTAAAGTGAGATTGTTGGCAAAGGTCAAGGTCAAGGTCAGGTCACAAAAATTCATTATGCGCAAAATATCTACGGAAGTCATGCAACACATGTTTTGTGAGTTATTTGCCACATATAATTCGATAGTGATAGTCATTTCACCAACTGAATTAATTTACGTGACGCTATTGTCAAGTTCAGGTCAAGTTCAGGTCACTGAAGGTAAAAATTTGGCATTGATAGATATAAATAAAGAAGGCAGGTTTATGGACCAGTTTTCTCTCAGGAATACAGTGTTGGCATTCATTTGTCTGTATCTGGTCAATAAAAACAAAACAAACGCAATTTCAAAATATGACGTCATGTCACCCATACTTCATCCATACTTTAGATCGACGTCAGCCATACTTTAGATGTCATAACTCATAAGTCAGTCAAAAATGGAAATATCTGTTTGAAATTTGGTATAGTCGTTGCCTAGGTATGGTTCTCTGACATATCTTCCGGTTTTTGAATATTTTAGCAAATTTTAATTTTGCGATAATTTCCCCCCCCCCATTTTGTTTAGCTTATGGGGGTCAAAAACTGATATTTAAAAAAACATCCGAGATAACCAGTTTGTAGCCCTTGCAATTTGCCATCTTTTTGCGTTTTTCTATTACATTTTGCTTCAAATGTGGCATTTGTACGGCCTGGCAAATTTTAGCTGATTTTGGTGTAAAACTGGTGTGTAGTGACGTCACTAAATTCGTTATAACTCGAAAAAAAAAATCGACAAAATGTGTTCATTATTGGACACAAGGTTATGTAACAATGATTTATAAGAAGGTACCCGAAGTTTTACATTGATAGCGTTATTAGTTTTCAGCTATTGCGAAAATTCATCAGGGGGCGTTAAACGCCCCTCCCCTCCCCTCCCCTCCCCTCCCCTCCCCTCCCCTCCCCTCCCCTCCCCTCCCCTCCCCTCCCCTCCCCTCCCCTCCCCTCCCCTCCCCTCCCCTCCCCCAGTCAATGGCGGGTTAAGTCCCGCCCATCAGCGATGTCGCCACTGAGAGTTCTTCGATAGAACTCTGTTGGCGTGTGTGGTAACTTATCAGGACATCAAACCCTGTGACTTTCCCAATGACGTCCCCTACAGATGAATTCGCTAGCAGTTCACTGAAGGTGTTATCGCTTCCAGGTCGTAAAGGGGATCGTTTCAGGTACCTATCGTTTAAAAGCCAAAAATAAATTACCGTTGCATCTTTGTCGATAAATATAACCACAGCGTCGCTGTCCATTTCGCAGTTGTATACCTCTACTTGTATCATCAAATACAACAATGTGCTTGCTATTTTGTCTTACCTCTCATCAAAAAAGTAAACATTTCCGGGCAGAGTGGTCTCTATGAAAATATATGGCGGCATAATGCGTTCCGACGTCATGCACCCCTACTGTCACCTGGTCTGTTCCACGTCTGGGCGTTAAACGTTTCTGGCAGCGGCGCTTGACCTTCCTGACACGCCCACAGGACAGCGTGTTAAAGGTCACTTTTTCAACTCAGCAGTTTTGACGGGGTATTGACATAATCGCTACATTTAGATCATATAAGTTTGATGCTTCAACACTTACGTTGTGCAATGATACTTTATATTTCGGCCGCAGTTCACATCCTTGCCAATGTCAGCCAGTCAGAGCTTTGGCATACATTAGCCAATGCATGCCATACAATTGCAAACAGTTATTAATAGTTATGCAAATATTTTAATACGTACGTAATAAAGTAAAGCATAGTGTTGCACTGAAAGAATGATGGAAGTGTTTTGCTCGCCTATGACTGGAATATCCTGCCATATGCGATCACACTTCACGCTCAGCGATCACACTTCACGCTCAGCGATCAGACTTCACGCTCAGCGATCACACTTCACGCTCAGCGATCACACTTCACGCTCAGCGATCACACTTCACGCTCAGCGCTCACACTTCATGCTCAGCGATCACACTTCACGCTCAGCGCTCACACTTCACGCTCAGCGATCACACTTCACGCTCAGCGCTCACACTTCACGCTCAGCGATCACACTTCACGCTCAGCGCTCACACTTCACGCTCAGCGATCACATTTCACGCTCAGCGCTCACACTTCACGCTCAGCGATCACACTTCACGCTCAGCGATCACACTTCACGCTCAGCGATCACACTTCACGCTCAGCGATCACACTTCACGCTCAGCGCTCACACTTCACGCTCAGCGATCACACTTCACGCTCAGCGATCACACTTCACGCTCAGCGATCACACTTCACACTCAGCGATCACACTTCACGCTCAGCGATCACACTTCACGCTCAGCGATCACACTTCACGCTCAGCGATCACACTTCACGCTCAGCGATCACACTTCACGCTCAGCGATCACACTTCACGCTCAGCGATCACACTTCACGCTCAACGATCACACTTCACGCTCAGCGATCACACTTCACGCTCAGCGATCACACTTCACGCTCAGCGATCACACTTCACGCTCAGCGCTCGCAATACTGTATTAGGAATCTCCTGCCATAAGCGATCACACTTCACGCTCAGCGATCGTAATACTGTACTAAGAAAGTGCAAACGAGTCAGGAAAGTGATACATTCCTATTTTGTCACATGCAAACATTGTGCCAATCAGTCAGCAGCGCAGCGGCGGCGCCACCGGGAGGTCAGGAGGGTCAGTCGACCCCCTGTCGTCGAGCAGGGGGGGGGGGGCGGGCAAACATATATTTTTGCCCCTCCTGTCATTTAAGGAGGCCCCTCCATGCTTCAAAGGGGCCCCATCTCGCAGGCTTCATCGCGGAGGTCATAGGTGCCCCTGGAAGCCAGAGGGGTGCTATGGAGGTCAGAGCAGGACAGAGGAGGCCATCTGGAAGTCAGAGGGGAGGCCAGAGGTGGGCCCCTGGGGGTCAGAGGGGAACCTTTGGAGGTCAGAAAGACCACCGAAGGCCAGAGGGGGCCCTCTGGAAGCCAGAGAGGCCCTCTGGAGGTCAAATGTCAGGGGTCCCCTGCAAGGGCGTAGGCAAGGGGGGGGGGGGCAAGGGGGCATGGCCACCCTGGAGGCCAGGCAGGCCCCTCTGGCGACCGAGCGAGGGCCCCCTGGGGGCCCCAATGTTTTGGATGGTGTCAGGCGCCCGCGAAACGCCTCACGTCGCATAAAAGAACGTGCACCAACCTAAACAAATCGTAACACGAATAAATAACAACACTTCCTTGTCTGTTAAAGGCATGTACATATATGTAAATACGTACAAAAGGGCCCTGCCGATCTGCAGATGGCCCCCTGCCGGCATTTAGAGGGCCCCTGTCGGTTGTAGCCTTCTGCCGGCATTTATAGGGCCCTACCGATATGTAGAGGGTCCCTGTCGATCTGGAGAGGGCCCTCTGACGGCCTTTAGAGAGCCCTGTCAACCTGTAGATCGACCTGCCACTCTGTAAAGGGGCTCTGTCGGCATTTAGAGGCCCCTGCCGACCTGTAGAGCCCTGACGGACTTTAGAAGGCCTTTCCGGCCTGTGAGGGCCCTTCCGGCTTCTAGAGGGCCCTTCTGGCTTCTAGAGGGCCCTGTCGAGCTTTAGCCGGCCATTAGAGGGCCCTGCCGATCTGTAGATCGCCCTGCCGATCTGTAGATCGCCCTGCTAATCTGCAGAGGGCCTCTGCCGGCATTTAGAGGGCCCTGTCGACCTGTGGAGCCTTTATGGGCCTTGTCGACCTGTGGAGCCTTTATGGGACTCTTCCAGCCTTTATGGGCCTTGTCGATCTGCAGAGTACCCCAGTCAATCTATAGAGGGCTCTCTGCCGGTCTTTAGATGGCCCTGCCGGCCTTTAGAGGGCCCTGGCGGCCTTTAGAGGGCCCGTCCAGCCTTTAGATGGCCCTTCCGGCCTGTATAGGGCCCTTCTGGCCTTTAGATGGCCCGTCCGGCCTGTATAGGGCCCTTCTGGCCTTTAGAGGGCCTTGTCGGCCTTTAGATGGCCCTGTCGGCATTTAGAGGGCCCTGCCGATCTGTAGATCGCCTTGCCAGTCTGCAGAGGGACTATGTCGGCATTTAGAGGGTCCTGTCGACCTGTAGAGGGCCTCTTCCTGCCCTTAGGGGCCCTGTCGATCTGCAGAGTGTCCCAGCCAATCTGTAGAGGGCCTTCTGTTGACCTTAAGAGGGCCCTGCCGACCTGTAGAGGGCCCTCTGTCGGCCTTTAGAGGGCCCTGCCGATCTGCAGATGGTCATCTGCCGGCCTTTAGGGGACCCTGCTGATCTGTAGAGGGCCTTTCCTGTCCTTTAGGGTCCTGTGGTGGTAGAGGTGGTCTGCCGGTCGAGCGCTGGTGAGGCTCTCGAAGGAAGACCAGTCAAAGTTCTCATTGTTTTTCAGTGTATGCTAGTAACGTCTGAGAGGAGTACCAGGCTTTGACAATGTACGAGTATTAACCCGGCATTGGCTGGGGTCTCAGCCGAGCACCATTGGCTGGGGTGGCGTTTTTCGCCCCCCCCCCCCCCCTGGTTATCTTCCGAACCAATAACCGCAGCGTCGACCTGCGGAGGTGGCCAAATATATCGTCTGGACACACATCCGGACAAACACGTTGGCCCGTACTTCCCTGAGCGACCCCCCCCCCCCCCCCCAGTGGAAATATGTATCCTTCTATGATTTTAAATTAGAAGCGCCTTGACGAGACAAACACGATGGCGTAAAAATAGTGCCTTATCCTCATTAGGTAAAAAGATATTTGCGTAAAACTGTTTTGCCATTTTTTACATTTGATGACCTCTGGAGCCTAAAATATTGACCTGAGCTCAAATTTGAGGACACATAGATGGCGATTACATTTTTCAAGAGCTTTCGATTGCTTTTTTCGTTTGTTCCTAGCTATTCCCGATATATTTGGGGGTTTCTCGAGCGAAGTCCTAAAACTGGAAAATATAACCTTTGATGACCTCTGGTGACCTCAACATTGACCTGACCTAAAAAAGACAGAAATACCTTCCATAGCGCTTGTCGCGACTCTCGAGCTATCTAACGCCATTTTCAGGATATTATTTTGATTAACCCGCGCCCCGCTGGAGGTGGCAGAATCTGCCCCTCCCCTTCCCTGATTTTCTCAATAACTTGAAAACAATGATGGATATCGACGTCAACCTTTCAGTACCTTATTATGCATCCATTATTCGTCTTATCACAACATTTCAATGAAAATCGTGTAGCACTTTGGGGATAATTATATTTTAATCGCATCATGTCATGCCATTTTTGGTGAAAAACAATAAATGTTTGAACAATCGTAGACAATCTAGTTTTGAAGCAAATTGCAAATAAAAAAGCCGAAAGAAAGGAAATAACATATTGAAATGGTTATCGCGGATTTGTAAAATTTTGAGTTTTGACTGCCAAAAATAAAAATATGTTTTTTCGTTGTCGAAAGTTATTTGTCACAACATACAACATACTGTACTATTTTAATTATGTGGGCCCCCTTGGCTACGAGGGTCCCTCTGATCCCATCCCCTGGGAGAAATCCTGTTTACGCCCCTGGTCTCCTGTAGGCCAGAGGGGTCCTGTGGAGGTCAGAGGTGCCCCTGAAGTCCAGAAACGGCCCTCTGGAAGCCAGAGGGAAGGTGAGAGGAGCCCTATGGAGGCCCCCCTCTAAAATGGAGGCCCTCTCTCAAATGGAGGCCCCCTAAATTTCGACTTGCCCCCCTGACAAAAATCCGTGGCGCCGCCCCTGCAGCAGCGGTAAAAGTGCACGATCAATTCGATGGTCCGGCGTGTCCAGGCTGCGTTCGCTCAGTTCAGCATGCGTTCACTGCTCGGTGCTCATTGTATGCCACTACATAAATAAATCAAATCGAAGATCAAGTAAGGGCACCCGAACACCTGCGATCTGGGTATATTTCTGGCACGGCCCACAAACACGCCCTGCTGCCCAACGTGGGAGTGCAATCGCCAACTTCTCCCTGCCACGCATGTTTTGCACATGAACTCTGCGCACGCCCCCACGGAGCTCAGAATAGCCCGCCGCGTCCTCCTGGATGCTCTCACGCCGTGTCCTCCTGGATGTTCTCACGCAGAGTGCAGTCCGCGAGCGCTGGTGGAGAGAATAGAGCTGCTCTGTTCAGGCCACCGCGCGTGTACCGTGGCCTATTTTTAGCCGCAGGGCGAAGCTGGGTCGTTGCCGTGCCATTAACAGCTGCGCGGCCGGCCGCTCTCGTCGGGGGCGGGACGGGGGCGACGACCGTTCCGAGTTTGCGCGCGAAGCTCAGCTCGGCGCTGCGCTGCGCTGCGCTGCGCTGCCGCCGCCGCCGACGCAGCCACCGGTCGCGGCAGGTGTGGGTCGGCGGAGCCGGAGCCGGGAGTACAATCAGTGGCGGGTGCTGACGCGGGGTGGACGCCGGACGCCGAGCTCCGTGAAGCGTGCAGTGGGCCGAGTGGAGACCGGCACCGAGACGGAGACGGAGACGCGCCGAGACATGTGGCCCCGGGTCAACAGCAAGCTGGGAGCGCTGCGATACCGCATGTAAGCCGCCGAGCCGATATCGGCACCTCTCACCCCACACTCTGTCGTAGTGACGTGTCGTAGTGACGTGACGTGTGACGTGTCGTAGTGACGTGACGTGTGACGTGGCACTCAGAGGCTCGGTGTATGACGCGGAACTTATCTCTCCTGCAATTCAACTGACTGATTGATAGTGAATGATTGTGGTAGTCTTGTCAATTTGCAATATGCACAAACTGGCGACACCACGAGCAAGTCTATCTTTAAAAGTGCTACGTCTTCTGCCACTCTTGGGTGTTCTTACTGTGTACTCTTACAATCATGGGCGTCGCCACCACTACGAACAGTACGGACAGTGTCCGTACATGTTGGCGAACCTCCAAAAACTTGCACGGACTGTTCCGTTACAAGTTTGCGGAACCATTTGAAGGAGCAGAATTATAGATATCAATACCTGAATTGTTTATATTCGAATTATCTTCAGATGGACTATTTGTGACGAATCGTGACGAATTACCTCTATTCATGGAACTTATTGCTCAACAGAAAAAAAAAACATCTTGTTGTCCCCTCCCCAACTTAAACGCACAAATGGCCAATTGGAATGAATTGTTAACGTTTTTGTCTGGAGTTCGGAATAGGGTATGTGCGAAAATTGCAAGAGGCATTGACATTTTACCCTTGTCATTGCTAAAACGTTTAGCCGTTTAGTGAGCGGTGCTTGATTTGAAAGCGGGTACTGAAAGTTTGGAGACGATATTGGCGGTAGTTTACGTGATATTGCGAAATAAGCGAGAGAGCAAAACAAAATACTCTCGTGTTAGTCACTAGTCCAGTAACATAAATGGTCAGGCCATAATTTTACTGAACGGTATTTGGCTTCCTCCTTGCGCTGACAACGCTGATGCACGCGCGTTTTATTTTAAATGGATCCAAGCAAAGTGTATTAGGCCTAACCCGCGCCGTGCTGGGAAGGGGCGTTTGAATGTGCCTCCTGAAATTGTAGGAAATGCAAGGAGCAAACGGGAGAGCTAGAGACGTGCTACCGATATCAGTGTGACTGATACCACAGTGTTTATCTCGTCAAGATGCGTCTCCTCATATGCAACATGACCGACCTGGGTCACCAAATGACCATGACCTGAGGTCATATCTTTAACTTAACCCGATCCGGTCACGATAAGTATGGTTCGGATCATCTTGACGAGGCAAAGACCATGGCGTTGAAATTGTTTCCCTATCTGTATTAGGTAAAAAGCTATGCACGAACAACTTTTGGGAAGAAAATGAAACATGACATTTGGTTACCTCTGGAGCATAAACTATTGACGTTATATAAAATTTCAGGATGCCTAAGCGATATAATTTTTCAAGAGCTTTCGATTGCGCTTCTCCGTTTGTTCCGAGCTATCATAGTTCCAGAGATATTGTTTGTTTTTTGCTGGAGCGAAGTCCTAAAATTGACAAATGTTACCTTTGATGACCTCAATATTGACCTGAGCGAAAAAGTCACAAACGTAGGACAAGGGGCCGGAAGACCATGGCCGCCCCACTTTTTGGCTATTTTGTTGCTAGAAATATTTGCCTAAATTATCCAGATATACTCCAAATAACAATTGTTTAAAAGCAATATATTTTGATAACATAGACACGCATTTTCAGTATAGATTGTGAAAGTAGCGCAAAATTCGAAAATAGCGCATGTTGTAAGTTGTTATGATATTGTGTGCTTCGGGGGAGCAATCTGGGACAGTGGTAATACATTTGCTTTCTGTGTCGGGGACCGGGGTTCAAATGAGTGACTCAAATCCCTCGGCGGGCCTCTGAAAAATTCGTCCCGGCCCCTATATCTCTCGGAATAGGGTGAGAGTTAGCGCTTTGGTCACAGGAGGATATGGTGCTTGGTCCACTACATTGTGTGCTTCGAAACAAGAATAGAAGTGAGCTGTAAAAAGCTAGGAACTTGGTTAAAATATGTATTTACAAAATTAGTATGTTCAAATGTAATGATTATCTCATCATTGCTTACACAACGAGGATAATATTGTCAGTGGCGAAGGGTTCGCTCGCTGGTTCAGTAACGCTGCTTCTATCACATGCTTACATATGAAGCTTCTCGACACAGCGCTACGTTTTCTGACACAACGCTGAATGACAGGACAAAACGTCTAATATATTCAGCAGGAGAGTCCTTACAACCAGAGTATGCAGTAAGTGAATTATCGACATGGCCTTTAAAACTGCCATCTCAGCGCTAAAAATATCATTATGAAAGTGACTGGTTTCCTTTAAACACCGTATAGACACCCCTGCAAAAGATCACGTCTTACCCCCCTCCTCCTCTCCTCTCCTCCTCCTCTCCTCTCCTCTCCTCTCCTCTCCTCTCCTCTCCTCTCCTCTCCTCTCCTCTCCTCTCCTCTCCTCTCCTCTCCTCTCCTCTCCTCTCCTCTCCTCTCCTCTCCTCTCCTCTCCTCTCCTCTCCTCTCCTTTCCTCTCCTCTCCTCTCCTCTCCTCTCCTCTCCTCTCCTCTCCTCTCCTCTCCTCTCCTCTCCTCTCCTCTCCTCTCCTCCCCCCCGCTCGAAAGGTTCGACGGCATGGTGTGTCCGTACAAGTTTTGAAACCGTGGCGACGACACTGCTTACAATCATCTAAATGTGTTATGCATCAGCAACATTACATATTGACCTGTTTAATTAAATTAAACATCTTCCTTTTTTTAACTTGCGACACTCGTGGAAATGACATTTTAGTGATTACGCATCAACCAATGTAGTAACACGAATACACCTTCAAAGCTTTTCTACGTGCAATAAACACGAAACGGTTGTCAGCTGTCAGCTGTCAGCTTGCCGAAAGCACGGACGGAAACTGCTGATGTTATTCAGCAGGGACGGAAACTGCTGATGTAATTCAGCAGGGACGGAAACTGCTGATGTAATTCAGCAGGGACGGAAACTGCTGATGTAATTCAGCACGGACGGAAACTGCTGATGTAATTCAGCACGGACGGAAACTGCTGATGTAATTCAGCACGGACAGAAACTGCTGATGTAATTCAGCACGGACGGAAACTGCTGATGTAATTCAGCACGGACGGAAACTGCTGATGTAATTCAGCACGGACGGAAACTGCTGATGTAATTCAGCACGGACGGAAACTGCTGATGTAATTCAGCACGGACGGAAACTGCTGATGTAATTCAGCACGGACGGAAACTGCTGATGTAATTCAGCAGGGACGGAAACTGCTGATGTAATTCAGCAGGGGCGGAAACTGCTGATGTAATTCAGCACGGACGGAAACTGCTGATGTAATTCAGTCAGTAACAAAACGAGTTCGCATCTGGCGGCTTTCTCCTAGCACCACGTGTCTGTTTCACACAATGTTCTTGCTCAGACCAGTCATGCCACTGTATTGAACGAACTAGAACATGCATCAGCATGCTCACCTTGCTCACAGCGCTGTACTGGTCTTTGTTGCTTCACCGCTCCTTTGTTTTCTTCCGTGGAATTGGCCGTTTCAAGTTCTGGTTGCACTGATAATCATCACCCAGCTATTTTGCTTTCGCCGAAATTTCGCAGCGTTCCAAACGCGAATTAGCTGGTACCGTGTGCCTGTGTGCCATGGCACACCCGTACTTGGGAGCCGATTACCCGCGCTGACGTTCATTCTTCGCGCGCTAAAAATGCGTTTAGTTGTGACGCACAGAAACTGTGGTAAATGTATCTTTTTATAAATCCTTTGGGTGTGTTAATACGGAATCCGCGCTAATCTCACGGCAAAGTAATGCTGACGCACGTGAAGTCTGCAGGATAACCCCATATAGCTTCAGCAGGAAGGATTGCAGTACCGCTCAAACTGGGCTGGGACGGGTCCCGACTCCGGCTGGGAACGGCACATACAACCATTAGGTACTGCTGATCATTGTTGGAGCCAGGCGATGATCAGACACGGCTTGCTGAACATCCAGAACAGCCAGCAGGAGAGCTTGCAAGACAGCACCCAGGCCCAGATGCAAGTTAAAATATATTGCATGTTGGACAGACTAACGCATAGAGGCATCGCAACGTTATTTTATGCTGGAAAGGTTGTAGGGAAGTTTCAAAATGGTACGGTCCAAAAAGCCAACGTTTGTCGACCCATTCAGTGGATATAGTTTCACTGCTAAAATTTGGGAAAAGGTGTTATAGCGCTCCGGGACCCCCATGTCGACGCCTATGCATGTTCAATCTTTGGATACTTTCTGGTATTTGTAGAGGGTTTGCCAGTGGCATTCTCACACTGAAGAGCTAAGATGGTAACGCTGTTTGAATCTTGCTAAGCAGTTTCGCTGGAAGGATGACAGACATTTATCGATGTGATGTCACCAAGATCTTGTCAATGACATCATATTGGCTGAACGGGTCCCAAGTTTAGCGCACGATTTCAGTAATATGTCCGGTTCGGGATGGAGCTGTGAAGTCAAAGCAGTATGTCTTGGAAATCGAGAATTCCTTCCAACCTGTTGGCAGCAGTTATACCGAAGCATCTGCGAAATTGCCGTTTTTCTCATTAAAAGAAGCATTTCGCCTGAATCTTTAGACAACCACTGCACATGGATACGGTCACCCAGTACGATTATCGTAAGCCAGTATGTGTCGCTTATGCCGCATAAATTTCCAGACATATACGGCGGACACAGCATAGGAGCACTTTCTCTCCCTTGCCGGATATCACGTATCTTCATCAATACGGCTCTCTCAATGGTACTTCACGGCGTCAAAATTAATCATAAATTAGTGACGCGGCCCATTTTTCTGTCAGCGGTAAATGTTTCGCATTGTCCCCCTCTATGTTGCCGCCCCACCTCTCACCATTCTAAAGCGCCGCGGCGGCGGCTTCCTCCGGAAATATCTGTGAATAGTGATTGCGGGGAAGCCGTTATTTGCGAGTGAGTGACCGGTGCGGTCGGAGGGTCGGCGCCTGTCAAATGGCGAAGACGGTGACGTGTCGGAGCCTTTCTCCGAACGGTGCAGGCAGGGGAGAGTGGTCTGCTCTTGACCTTGTCGTCTGACCCATCTGAGGTGCGGGACGATCCATCTGAGGTGCGAGACAACCCATCTGATGTGCGAGACGACCAATCTGAGGTGCAAGACGGTGCCGAACGGTGCTCGCAGTTGTCACTGGAACTGGATCACTCAGTGGTTCTATCAGTGCCCGTTATTTACATTGAGATTAGTATATTACCAGGTGCATTTACCTTCACGCAGCTCACAGGCGCCACTGCCTCACTTGGTACTTGTCTGGTTTGCTGGTAGCTGTTAAATCACAGCGGATTTAAACATGCAAAGAGACGGCCTAAATGGATCGGGTGTCGGATGGCGCGCTCCCCAGACGTCTCATGTGAGACACATTGACTCGTCTGATTTGCATGGACTTCCCTCCTCCTTAGCGACGTCCGCCCTGCCACTTCATACTGTGACCTATTTGCTTGGCTTCTGACCTACTTTGGATGGTTGCTCATCGTTTGCAGCGCTTACCCGGAGACAAATGTAGGTCACATTGACACGAGCGGACTTTCGGAACAAAGCTCGCTTCCTCCCAGCTCCGTTTCCGGAGAGAGCGTTGAGTCTCCGGAGGGCGCACTTGACCGGATACTGTGGACGCCCCCCCCCCCCCCCCCCATTAAAACGGGTTTCTGACACATGAACGTGCTCCTTACGAACGTCAGCAGTTACCATGTATAGCATGTGAAGGTTACCGGTGCACAGCAGTATCGGATTACAATGCTCGGGACTGGGCGGGTATTCGGTCCGTGTCCCAGACCCGCACGTTTGTTTTCCTGATGTGTCGCAACCATCCCTGTGGGATGTGGTCAATAGCACCCGCCAGTACCGGGCGTCTCCTGTTTGTCCGCGTGGGAAAAATTGCACCCATCTTGCAACAGACCGCAGAGCTAACCACTCCCATTGTGGTCAGGTGTGTAGGGAGTAAGTGATGGCCGCAATAAACCTGTCAACCGTGAAGAGCTGTCGGGACGGTCGTTAATAATGTTCTCGGGACAGGCGGAAAATGCGCCGTGTGGGGTGCCAGCGTTGGCTGACGTTCGTATGGGGGGATGGCATGACGTCCGCTTCCCACAGCAGCTGCTGTAGTTTCCCACGTCTCACCCACGATTCATTTAACGTTCTTTGAGCTCAAAGGAGGCGCGGCACATTCAGGTGCTTGGCCATACGGGTTTCCCGCCGCACATAAAAGTGTCCCGTCACAGTTTGGCAACAGTTTAATTGCTTGTTCGTATGACGCAAATTGCGATGATAAACATTTCTGCCGCCGGATCTTGCGACGTTCTTTCTCAAACGTTTTCCTCTATGTTGCTGTTTACCCCTTCCTTGATAATTTATTTTTGTTGATCAGAGCGTTGTGACCTCCCGCATACTTGAATTCCTTTTTTAAACCGCTGGAAATGTAAACGTTTTTGTCCGACATTTAAACGAAATCCACAGGTTTACCTTCACAACAGTTCATCCATAGGTAAATGCACAAGGGGTCGCACGGCAAGCAGTTCACCTCAGTATATCGGCGTGACTGCCAGCATATTGTCGTGACTAAACATGGCCAGAAACGGACATGTCTCGGTTAGGCTCTGCACAACACTGCTGCGATTAGATCAAATCCATGACAGCATATCGTTCCAAAACAGCAGCCGGGTCATCAACACGTGCCCCACGAATTTGTATTTTTAGTGCTTTAGAACGATTTGGAACCGTTCCACTATCGACTGGTAGGTAACTTTTCGAGCCCGTCAATTCACCATTCGGCACAGCGATCAAAAATCGCATGGTTTAAAAGTCGACAAAATCCGTGTACAAATCACAATGAACAATACATCGCAATACAATCTCAAAAGCGCCGCATACAACTCACTTTTGAAAGCGACTTGCAAATCAGAACGCAGTGAGAAACTTGCCGACGAGGATAAACAAACATCGCACTACCAACTGTAACGATTGGCATTACCGCGTTATATCCGCTTCGAATATGGGCTGTAACTCTCGTCGTCGTAAAAGCACACGGGCGGCCATTCATCTACCGTGACGCGCGGCGAAGTCAATGACTTTCCGAAGCCGCTGTAATGAAGCATCGGTCGCACAGACGCCTTTCTCTCCGCCGCAATTCCGCGCACGTCAGAGCTATTATCCCGAGCCATTCATTACCACAAGAGGGGTCTCCGTGGCAACACGTTCCCAGCCTGTAGCGTTCCGATCAGGATGCCGCCGTACTCACCACACCGCTGCAGTGTAGGACTCGGGTCGGGGGGGTGGGGGGTATGAGGTGCATGTCGCACGATGAGACCTAGATTCTCGCTTGATTCAATGAGTGCGGTACAGTGAAGCTCAGCCTCAGCCTCTGTCGGTACTACAGCCTACACCGACTTCAGGTAGCCTTGCTGCCGACGACAGGAGCTGAGCCGTTGATGTGTTGACGTATATCCCGTTTGGCATGAAGGAGGGGTCCGGTGTCTCGCGGACTTGATTGTATGTGTTCGGTAACTATCTGGTACAGGAAATGTTTTCCAGCCCCACGTATCCAGAAACCTTGGCAGTAACACCACGGCGGTCATCTCCAGGTTTCCGTTAGCCCACCGTCCTAGCCCTTCTCAATGTCGGTTACCTGGTAACCCGCGTCCCTGTAACTGTCGCTATCTCGCCCTCCACTCCCAGTTAGCCGCCCGTTATCCCCGCACCCCTGTACAAGTGGCCAGTGGCCAGGTATCTCCCGGGAGCACCGCTCCCCGCGCTCTCATCGCGGCGGATCAGCGCCGCACAGACCGATGAACAGGCCGGTGTCGCGCCGCGCCGCTCCGGTCCAGTTCTGCGCGCCGGGCTCTCCGCGGACTCGGCCGTCCTCGGAAGCGACCGCCAGGCGGGCCCCCGTGTGACATCAGAGATAGCTGGCCTGCCCGCTCCCCCCCCCCCCCCCCCCCCGCTCCCCGGCCGCCCGTACTCTGGGCCGCTCGCCCCGCGCCAGCCGCCAGCCACCAGCCGCAGTGTCAGTCGCGCGAGCGAGTTGTGAGGTGGTGCGCTGAGCGAGCTCCCGAACAGAGGTGCGGTGCCAGTTCACAGTAATGGGGAAGGCGGCGGTGTCACACGCCCACTTCGCGTCCGGATACCACGTTCCTGCCTGGCTGATGAGCGCACCGTGAGTGTCTGGGCCGGGTGATGGGTGATGGGTGATGGGTGATGGGTGATGGGTGATGGGTGATGGGTGATGGGTGATGGGTGATGGGTGATGGGTGATGGGTGACGGGTGACGGGTGACGGGTGACGGGTGACGGGTGATGGGTGATGGGTGATGGGTGATGGGTGATGGGTGATGGGTGATGGGTGATGGGTGATGGGTGATGGGTGATGGTGATGGGTGATGGGTGATGGGTGATGGGTGATGGTGATGGGTGATGGGTGATGGTGATGGGTGATGGGTGATGGGTGATGGGTGATGGGTGATGGTGATGGGTGATGGGTGATGGGTGATGGGTGATGGGTGATGGGTGATGGGTGATGGGTGATGGGTGATGGGTGATGGGTGATGGGTGATGGGTGATGGGGGGTGACTGGGTGACGGGTGACGGGTGACGGGTGACGGGTGACGGGTGACGGGGTGACGGGTGACGGGTGACGGGTGACGGGTGACGGGTGACGGGTGATAGGTGACGGGTGATAGGTGACGAGTGATGGGTGACGGGTGACGGGTGACGGGTGATAGGTGACGGGTGACGGGTGACGGCGGCGGGTCACCGGAAACGCAGCCGGCGTGCGCCAGGTGTCGGCTTACGCGGATCGGAGCCGGCCTTGGCTCGGGTGTCTGTGCTGGATGATGGATCGCCGGTGAACGGTGTGGGATCGCCGGTGAACGGTGTGGGTTGTGGTGGCACTGGGGTGGGTGGAGTGTGATGGACTGGGCTGAGGTGGTGGTTAATGCTGGGGGAGTTGCTTGTCGAGGAATGTTAAACACAACATTAGTCGAGCCGACATCAGAAGATGCGCACTTTAAACGTAATTAATTTAATTGTATTAAAGGGAGATAATCACCTTTTGATTTTGTTAGCAACAATTTATTTGGCTACTGTTATGGTATTAAAATAGTGTGATCTAAATTTAAGAATTATATATAATTATTCCCTCAATCAAAGTTGGAAGTTTGGGAAAATTAATGATCGGATCGGATTCCCTCCACTATTGGAAAGCGCAACATCTTTGCATCAATCTGTTCAACGTTGTTGAATGGGCACTTAAAAACAAATCGCCGACACTAAATAAGTAAGGTAATAGGCCACTGTTAAACTGACGATTTCAATGTACTTTTTTCAAATGATTGTTGCTTGTTCATAAAAGTTTGGCACATATTCCCAAAAGATAGAGTGCAGGAAACATATTGCATACCTTCATTATAAATAACCATGCGTAGGGAGGCTAATTTACTGAATTCGTTGCCGAGTACTTGCTGATTATAAGCGTGGAACGCTTATCAACTATGACTTGACATATATATATATCGGTAGGAATTGTTATATGCAAAATGTAATGAATTTACAATATATTTTGGGTCTCGTCTATCGATTGCAGGTGCTTACTCCATTTTTTGTGGAAAAAGTGATTATCTCCCTTTAATGAAAATGATGGGTCACTCAATAATTTGGGTTACTGGCCCAAAATGCTGTAAAGCACAGCGTCTCTCGTGTAGTTAATGAATTGGTACGAATACTTATATCATTCGGCTGTCGTGTGAAATGTGTTTTTCGTGTTATGTGCTGTGTGTGTGTTTTTTTGTTTGTTTAGTATTTGCCAGTTCGACCCTGGTACGTCTTGTTCATGTTTTGATCAATCCTGTTCATATAAGAAATAGTTATGTCAATATTTGATAATTGGCATCAATATCCACCGGTTGGTATTCGAAACTTGCAAGTTTGATCCTTGCGTAATTAATGAAGCCAGTTGGATTTAATTGTGTATCATACCTTTTTAACTCCAGTAAACATTTACGAACAACAAGTTATTAAGTTTATCGTGTTATATTTGAGATTTTGGCTCAGTATTTTGCGATCAATTTCGATTCATAGCTCACAAGCAATAATAAACCTGCACATGCTGAAGCTGAAAGAGAATTAAAATGATTGAAACAAAAAATCTGGAGCGGAAACGGTAGTCCAAACGAACGTCACGCCTCAATTGTTGTTCTATTTCCGCTCTGGTTATTAACTTTCTCCTGGCCACACAATGCGCTCACGAAGCTTCAGATTTCACTTCGTGTGAACACGGTTCTAATGCCCAGCCGAAAGTAAAAAAAAAAATGAGTTATGACCCAATGTATCACAAGAAGCGGATGTTTTCGGCTCAGCGCTTTCTCCACACGTCTACGTTATCGGTAACTCTCGGTAACGTTATCGGTAACGTTATTGGTAACGTTCTAGTTACTGACCAAAGGCGTTCCAGTGTTTCCCGCACCAATATCGAATAGTATTGCCCGGAAGCCTCTCATGTTCTGGCAAACCCACTTGTATGTGGAGTGGTTTTTTGTTCTGTTTATTACCGTCAAGTACAACGAACCGGTGAGTGGGGTTATTTCTCCCTACGTTAGCGGCTTCAATACGGATTCGCTACAATACGGATTCGCGTCATACACCAAAACATGATACATACTAGAAAAGTTGTTTAATGGCAAAGTGACACGCTGTTTGCTGACTATCAGCCAGCAATATCGATCTGATATCCTCCCTGATAACGTTCTATGATTATTATACGCTCTTGTGACGACATTACCGCGATAATCGGAAAGTATACGCCGGAAGCCTGTCTCGGACTTGCTGACGCGCGCGGCAGAGCGTTGTGCGTCAACATTAGGCGGCGCGGCGGCCGGCCGGATTGTGTTCGGCGTATCGCTGCAGCTCGTGCGTCAACTGCGGTCTCTGGCACGGGGGCGGACGGGGACGGCGAACGGTGACCGGGGCACGGCGGATGGTGACCGCTGGACAGCCAGCTGCCGGCGATGAGCGACTTCCTGCTGTCGGTGGAGACAGGATGTCGCCGCTGCGCCGCACATCCTCTCTGTTGTTGCACACGCCGGCCACTTCCTGTCTCGCCACCCGTCGGTCCCGGATCTCGGCGAGCCGAGCGGAGTCCAGCATCCCGTGGCCTGGCCTTGACCTGCCCGGCCGTCCCCTCGACGTGCGAGAGTCACGTCGTGGGGAACATGTCCACCTCGGGCGCGGGCGGGCTCAGCCGGCCTACCCGCACCGCCACGCAGTGCCCTGCTCGAATCCCTCACGCAGGGATTCCCTCCTCACATCCGGCCATCGGGTGATTGCCTGGGTGAGTGGGTGGGTCAGATCCCGAGGGGGCGGCTCGACGAATCACGCACCGGCCCCGGGGGCGTATGTCGCAGTACGCCTACGCGTCGGGCTGCTAAGTACGTACCTACTCGACGACGATTAACGTTATGATACACGGCATTACTGGGTCGATTCGCGTGCGCTTTCTACGCAGTCTCCTGCTGAGCTCTCCAGGTCGTTTGACGCACGCTGCTTCGCGTTTTCCTGACATTTGCGTGGCATTAAGCGACTTCTTACAGCCATAGTGGCACATCAACAACCAGGCGTCCGCCAGCCACCTGTGACCAATGGCGCCGCTCTCATGATTGGCATTCACGCCTCTCCGCGGGGAGCACCGGGCCTGCCATTCTGTTCCTACACCTTCCGTTCGCCGGATGCGTCACCTGTCCCGCGGCGGACGGTGCCGGCCGGAGTCGGCGGTGACCACCGGAAGTGGCAGCGGTGGACGGAGCGTCTGCTACGTGCTCGAGCGCGTCACGCCGACACCGCAGCGGTTCGCCGCATCCGGGAGGGTCGAGGAAATCAGCGGCGGAGATGCGGGAACGGCCGGATGTCTGCCGCGGCCGTGCTCAGGAAGTGCTCCTCGCCGCGACGCGGCGCCATCAAAGGCTTGTTCGGTGCACCCGCTGATCCTGACGGTGGTGTCGTTCTGAGAGTCAGCGCCTGCAGCTTATCTAGAAGACTTCATTACAGCTATTGGCTTCTGGTGTGGTACATCCCGATGTGGTATTCATACCACACCTGCACCTTCCAATATCGTTTTCCGATATCTTTCGGGAAATACTTCTAAAAGTGGCTGGACATTTTTAGCTGTGTGTATACTTTATACCTCCCAAACGGTGCAGTCGAGAAAATGGGAAACTCAAAATAAACATTACAATGTATAACATTTTGCATGGGTCTAATCAAAGCATAATCTGGATCCTGTGCTGGTCAGGATATAGCTTAATTATACCGTTTTACTACCAGTTTTGCTGGTCTGTCATAGATCGGCAGCACACTATGTCATCCCAAAACTGTGCACGTCTTTCAAAGGATTGCAGCATTTATCATGCACGATGCTGCCGACCCACTGCCTCTGATCGCTTTTCACGGCACGATTTCAATCATCGCCGCCGCCGCTTATCGCAGACATTTACCTCTGCACCTGGTGTGGCTGTGAGCGCCCTTGAACGCAAACGGCTATGATCGGCCTCAGCCACGGTTTAACCATTTATGTGCAGGCATCTCACGAGCAGGCCGTACCCTCCATATATCGGCGGCGGTCGGCAGCAACCTTGCACGTCGACGGCGCCATACGGGCCGGGAGCCGCTACGTTTAGACCACGACTGCCGCCTTTCCGCCCTCGATTTGCTGTCAATTTCCTTACAACGGTGAAAGCCTGGCGACCGTGCAGGCCGAGCGCAGCGGTGTGATTCAGGTCACCTGCTCAATCGCCGGTTCTCACAGTATTTTCATTTCCCTGAGTTCGCCTGGGCGTCGGAGTGGCGCGGCTGCGGCGGGGTGTGCCTCCTGCAGCCGCGCGGTGGGTGGGACGCCTGGGCGGGCGGCTGCTCGCCCGGCGGCCACGGGGCGGGCCGCGCCGCTCTGCCGGTAGACCGCGGCCGTCACGCCGCCGCGCCGCCGCGCGATAGCGACCCAGGGAGCCGGGAGTGGGGCCACCGCGTGCGTCAGAGGCGTGGCGGCGTGCGCGGAGGTGGGTGCGGCCGGGGTGCTGACGGCCGGTGACGCACTCGCCGGCCTGTGTGCACCTTCCCTGCCCACCTGGCGTCTTTTCTGCAGCAGAGTGCGTGCCCTGATGTGTCGTGCTGCGTTGGGCTGCGGCGCGCATTGTTCGCTCTCTGCGTATCGCCCGGCTGATGGAGCGAGCGTGTCGGCCGGGCGCTGGACCGACCGCTGTCCCGCCGTCCCGTGTCGGAGCCGTACCGGGCCGCCATATCTGACCGTGCGTGTGTCTCTGTTCGCAGTGCGGTGCGCCAGTGCAGACAGAGGCTCGGTTTTCTCCGGAGGAGACGCAGCGACAACAGCATTTCGGTGCGCCCGGACCGAGCGCAGGCCCAGCAGTGGGCTGCCTCCTTCCTCAACCTGGTCAACTCCAAATGTAAGTACATCGTCGCCGCACGGCCGACTCCTGTGCTAGGCTTCGGGAGACCAGACGGGAAAAGGGAGTGGTACAGATTACTGTACCGGAAGCAGCATTGGTATTCGGTGGACCAGTTGAGGACGATCACTGCACCAGCCAGTCTTGTGAGGGTGGGGCTTCCGGTCAGACAACATGGGCACGGTGAAATCTGTGCTGGTATCTGCCGTGTCCCCGACCGCGCCTCTCAATCATGCATATCGGGCCCTGTCACATCTGAATATTGCATACTCGGTGCGCTTGTTGGTCTGCATCGTCCGACTGGCAGCCGAGTTCCCCGGACTGACTTCGGTTTCCAGTTAAGTCGGGTTATCGCCAATCTCGTCTGCTTTGCTTCAGTGCTCCCTTGACTTTCAATGGCGGCATCAAATCAGAAGTAGCGTCGCACAGTTAACGCCCAACATAAATGGAGGTTTGACGTCATAACCGCCCAAACGCTCGTCTGCCGAACGTGTATGTGTTTGTCAACGTTCGCAGCAGAATTTATGAGTATGTAAACTAACGTCCATATTCACCATTTCAGATGGAGTCGCCCTGTTTAAGGCGTTCTTGTCACAAGAGTTTGCCGACGAAAATCTCGAGTTCTGGCTGGCCGTCGAGGACTTCAAGAAGACCAGACAGTCCAAGATGGCTGCCAAAGCTCAGCAGATCTACAATGAATTCCTTGTCACCCTGGCCCCGAGAGAGGTGAGCGCTTTGTCATACAACAGTGACGCCATGTTTGAGCTTGGCTACCCACATCGGTGAATTTGCAATTGCTCACAAGGGTACCGAGAACGAGGTGAATCTGAGTGGATTGTAGAACAGGAACATTAGCGGTTTTCTATTGTCATAAACTGTCATGAATAGCTGTCGATAGTCTCTCATCAAACCTTGTACGTCCACCTGATGCAACCGATGCTATACTCAAGGATAATGTCATCATCAAAACGATGCAGCGCGAGCCGGCCGAAGCCGGCCTCCCACCAGAATGGTATCCGAGTGCCCATAAATCATCCAAATAAGGCGATGTGCCAGACGCGACTGCCGCGCTCGGAGCCGCCCCCTCCGAACTACGATCAAAGGCCAGACGGTCAGAAAGAAAAAACTTCTGAAATCTGTATGCGTATTAGTCGAACAATATGTCTGCTGCCGAGCCGAGCGCCCGCCCACGTTAAGCTGGCAGACATTGTTGAATGTTAGTCACGTAGCGCGGGGAGCAGTTCTTTTGAGGCGGCATAATGCATCGCCATGTTCCTGATCACTTTCCCGAACACCACTCGTAAGTCTGTCACTTTGTCTTCCGTCCCACGGTTCGCGTCCCCAATCACCCCACCGGCGCACCCGGGATGGCCGATCTGACCCTGTATGTGTGTCCTCCCCCAGATCAACGTGGACTCGGCCACGCGAACGGCGATTCAGAGCGGTCTGTCGTCGCCCGACGCGCAGCTGTTCAGACGCGGGCGCAGCGGCGCGTGCAGCACCTGATGGAGAGCGACATCTTCCCCCGCTTCCTGCAGTCGCCATGTACCAGGAGCTGTTGCGCGACGAGCAGAGCAAGGGCCGGGCGCGCCGGTAGCCGGCACGCCGTGCCGGCCGCCGGACGGGGCCACTTCAGGCTGTGAGGGGCGGCCGTCTCGCCGCGAGCGGGCCGGCCGACCCCGACACGGGAGCACATATCACGAGCGGGCGGAGGACAGCCGGGTCTCGGCAGAGGAACGGTGGCGCCCCGTGCTGGTTTCCCGGCGCGCCGCCAGGCGGCGTGCCGCTCGAGACCGCACGGGGACGCCACGCCGCCGCAGCAGGGCTCGGCGGAGCGTCGCCTGCCCACCCGCCCACCACCGGCGGTCTGTACAAAACGGAGGCTTTCCGGGGTGTCGAGGGGAGCCCTCCTTCCAGGGGCGAGCGACGCCTCGCGACCGACCACAGGGACCGCGACAGTATCATACCAGTGTACACTGCACTGTCGACACGCGTTTTAGCGAGTAGCTTGCGTAGTAATTTATTTCAGAAAAAGCGTTTATGATTGGATATGAAGAAGTGTTGTATCTGATTGAGTGTTACACTGTCCTGTGGACTGTACTTGACTTCGTAATAGTTGGTCCGTGATCGACTTAAAATTCGAATTTCTCGTAGGAGAATCCGAATGCCAGCATTTCGCTCTCGGTGTTTAAACGAAATAATATATAGTTTGGTGACACAGAGCTTTAGCCAGTTAATAGTTCGGAGATTGGCCCCTGCCACCTTGCCGGAGGAGCGAAAATGTGCGTGTTGTGGTCGAATGCTTTACCCTTCTCATTATGAGGTCGTTCTGATGATCCGTGTGGATCTAGCCTGAGTGGATCTGTTTTCCGACGAACATTTCTTCGTGGCGTTTCCCTTTATCAGAATGAATTCGAACTTGTCAATACCTGTTAGCTGAACATCTTTGACCATGTCATGTGTATAGATAGTTTATAGACCCTGAGTGCAGTGTTTGGTGTGTTGAAATGCATTGATCTGATATTATGCGACCACATACAGACGAAATCACTCGTGTGTTATCAGCGTATTCATTGCTGAGTGTGGATAAACTGGAGGAAGATGACCATGCAATGCAAGAATTCCATTATAGACTTGCCGATTACAGATCAAATCCCGACTGTCGGCTCCGGGAGGGGACATGATTAATTATTCCCAGTTACCTCGTCTTCTTTCGTTCCTGCAGCATTATCTCTACATCTCCTCGTTCTCCTCGTTTCGAAAGCCTCCAATGAAAACCCTTGGCTGACCGCAAAAAAAACATACTTTCTAGACTCTGGAAATGGCATCGTCGTCCCACATCAACGATATTTTACGACTGCAAAACTTTCAGTCATGACCCTTAATGAAAAACGAGAATCACGAAATGTATCCAATAAATATTTTGCACCACGATGCCGCTGCTGAAATGGCATCAGACGTGGTCGACGTATCATAATAAGATACGGGAGTCGTAGTTCTGACATGTCACATGGTTCATCTCAACCTGTTTTAAGCGGGACTGGACGTACTCCGATACAGTTTGCCGTCAGTTAATTAAAGATGTTCATCTTAACCTGTTTTAAGCGGGACTGGACGTACTCCGATACAGTTACCGTCAGCTAATTAAAGATGTTCATCTTAACCTGTTTTAAGCGGGACTGGACGTACTCCGATACAGTTACCGTCAGTTAATTAAAGATGTTCATCTTAACCTGTTTTTAGCGGGACTGGACGTACTCCGATACAGTTACCGTCGACTAATTAAAGATGATCATCTTAACCTGTTTTTAGCGGGACTGGACGTACTCCGATACAGTTACCGTCGGTTAATTCAAGAGTTCATCTTAACCTGTTTTAAGCGGGACTGGACGTACTCCGATACAGTTACCGTCGGTTAATTAAAGATGTTCATCTTAACCTGTTTTAAGCGGGACTGGACGTACTCCGATACTAGTTACCGTCAGGTTAATTAAAGATGTTCATCTTAACCTGTTCTTTAAGCGGGACTGGACGTACTCCGATACAGTTACCCGTCAGTTAATTAAAGATGTTCATCTTAACCTGTTTTAAAGCGGGACTGGACGTACTCCGATATAGTTACCGTCGGTAATTAAAAATGTTCATCTTGACCTGTTTTAAGCGGGACTGGACGTACTCCGATACAGTTACCGTCAGCAAT
>JAXIVJ010010195.1:0-48171 GCA_036785665.1 Chirona hameri
GAGAGGGAGAGGGAGAGGGAGAGGGAGAGGGAGAGGGAGAGGGAGAGGGAGAGGGAGAGGGAGGGGGAGGGGGAGAGGAGAGGGAGAGGGAGAGGGAGAGGGAGAGGGAGAGGGGGAGGAGAGGGAGAGGGAGAGGGAGAGGGAGAGGGAGGGGAGGGGGAGGGGGAGAGGGAGAGGGAGAGGAGAGGGAGAAGTCGGAAGAGTTCGGCGGAGGAAATACAGTAATCGTGAGTGACGTTTAATTGCATTAGGAAGCCCCCGTGGACCACACTTAGGCCGCAGCACGACAAAACTGGAGCTAATCCAATTCTTCAAAAGCACGCAGGCCTTTTGTGATGACAGGCCCAACTTTCTGGGGCTTCAGATAGCGCTTAAGCATGCCAAAACTGGCCGTACGTTACTCCTGAAGCCCAGCGCGGCTGAATAATTTGTGCTCCCGAAAGGACACTGCTGTGTCAGATGTCTGTATTCGGCAGGCAGCTGACGCAGACATCGGCGTCACTGAGCGGCATAGACCTCTGATGGGGAGCGACAGTGCGTCATAGACCTCTGATGGGGAGCGACAGTGTGGCATAGACCTCTGATGGGGAGCAACAGTGTGTCATAGACCTCTGATGGGGAGCGACAGTGTGGCATAGAACTCTGATGGGGAGCGACAGTGTGGCATAGACCTCTGATGGGGAAGCGACAGTGTGTCATAGACCTCTGATGGGGAGCGACAGTGTGTCATCAGGGGCGCAGCCAGACCTTCAGAAAGGGTGGCAAGCCCCCGGAAGAGCCCCCCCCCCCCACCCCCCCCCCCCCCAAAAAAAAAATACCCCTGGATATGAAAAACTCTACGGATTTCGGCCACTTATTTTGTGAGGCCCCCTTTTTAACAATTTTTATTTCGTCTACTTTTGATTAGCTGGATTAGACCAGGACCCTCAGTAGCATTGCACTGAGAGCGTTACTAATTTGTATTGTTACGTACAGGAGATAAAACCTATCTTACCTGACAATAGGTGGGGGTCCGCTTTTGAGTGTAAGGGCGGCTGAAATGACGAATAATGTACCCCCATTTTGATATATATTTAAGCCTTTGCAGAATTTTTAATCTGGATTTGTATGTTATAGTAGGTAGGTATGTGCTTGTTAGTTAGCGCCGCGAAGCGGCGCGAAATTTTTACGGTTTTGCCTGATAAAACCCAGAAATATAGACGGTGGTCCTTGTGGAGGATAATAAGCTAAAAATGCTATTCCTTCAATGTAGCGTTACGACGAACCGATGACGATGACTATGGCTTCGTTATGACGATGACTACCGATGTGACGCCGCGAAGCGGCGTGAAAATGTTAATTTTGGGTCCTGGAAAACGAAATGTGAATATTGGAACCAGACCGTGAGGTGAGATGGCTTGATGAGATGGTCCTGGCCTGCTTCCACTGTTATCTCTTCGGTCCAGCAAATTGTGCACCGCTGGAGCAGCTTCCGGGTGCCGATCTTCTCGTCTTTGCGTTCGCGTCGCCTTTTTCGGAACTCGGCAAACTAGCTAAACATGTAGCCTGCTTGAAACTTAAAAGTGAATATTTTATGAAGGGAATGGGCCCTGAGGCCAGCAATTACCGCCAAGGAGAGCCTCTGGGAGACACTTAATGTAATTCTGTTCCTATTTTCCAAATGTATACAAATTTGGGAAACAAAGCAATTGCGAAACTTGTGTTATGCCGCGAATCGGCGCGAAATTTTCCAGTTTTTGGCATAGCTGGATTTTGACTGCACTGCAAAGGCAATTTTTTACGAAAAATGTGTAATCTTTACCGCAAAAAGTGTGTGTGTGTGTGGGGGGGGGTGTCGACCCTTCTCCGCCTTCTAAAAGTGGTGGGAGTTTGCCCAGACCTCACCCTCCCCCCCTCGACTCTCCCGTCGGCGACGCCCCTGGCTGACAAATATTGCAGCACACACTCTCCTGAGAGGAAAATTGTTAAATTGTTTTGTACTACCATCCCCCCCCACGAATTCAAAAACGCATCAAACTGATTAAATTACCATTTTTAACCCCAAGAAAACATTGCACCAGGTGGGTCAGAGTACGACACATTACCGCTCATTATGACCGCGCCGACCACGGCTAGCAGGCGCTCCAGCTATAGCAGGCGCTCCAGGCGACGGCTAGCAACCCCTGGGCAGGTTTGAGGGCCCCGTGCACAGACTCAATGGCTCTCTGGATAAGCTCGAGAGGTCCCTGAACAGACTCAATGTCCCCTTGGCAAGCCGAGAGGCCCCTGAGCAAACTCTAATAGCCCCTGGGCAGGTTCGAGAGGCCTCTTAACAGGATCAGTAGACCATTGGGAAAGCTCGAGAGGCCCCTGAACATACACTAATGGCCCCTAGGCAGGTTCAAGAGGCCCTTGAACAGGCTCAATGGCCCCTGTTCAAGTTCGAGAGGCCGCTGGGCAGGTTCAAGAGGCCCCTGAACAGACTCAATGGGCCCCTGGGCAAGCTCGAATGGCCTCTGTGCAGGCTCTAATGGCCCCTGTGCAGGTTCGAGAGGCCCCTGAACAGACTCGATGGGCCTCTGGGAAAACTATAATGGTTCAAGAGGCCCTCAAGATAATAATATAAAGACAAGATATCATGGTTCCTGGGCAGGTTCAAGAGGCCCCAAAACAGACTATAATGGACCCCTGGCCAGGCTCGAGAGGCCCCTAAACTCAATGGGCCCCTGGACATGCTCGAGAGGCCACTGGACAGGTTTGTTGGGCCGTGGGTGGGCTCAATTGGCCCCTGGACAAGTGAAAATGCTCTAGAGGCCCCTGGGCAGGTTTGTGGGCCTCTCGGTGGGCTCAATGGGCCCCTGGATATGCCCAAGAGGCCCCCTGGGCCGGCTTAGAAAGCCCTTCAGTGTCTCTGAGGGCCATGGACATGAACCAGAGTGACCCTTGCCTGGTTTGAGGGCTCCTCTGTGTGACTTTTTGAAAGCCATTTAGCTAATGCAAATGGTACCTGGACCAATCTCGGCGAGGCCCCCTGTGACCCGTAAGGGGGGGAATTGCCCCCTTGCCCCCTGGCTGCGTCCTTGTGTGTCATAGACCTCTGATAGGGAGCGACTTGTACTTTAGACCTTTGATGGGGTAAGGCTACAAACCTCGAATAGGAAGCGACTGTGTGCCAGACTTCTGACGGTTGGCGACCGTGCGTCGGTGGACTGCGGATCGCGCACAGTGCCGAGCGGTGCGTTGGCTAACCGACATTGCGATTCGCAGCTCTCTCTCTCTCTCTCCTTGCCCGGACGGCGCTCACGTGCACCCAGTTTGCAGACGCATTGTGTGCACCGTCCATACGGAAAAGTCGGCATTGCAGAGCAGATAGGCGCCGCGCAGTGATTGTCAGTCCATCGTTCACTGTGTTCGGGGCCGGCGGGACCCATTGTGTGCTTCCTGCATGTGAAAATGGGAGGAAGGCAGCGCCCGCCGACCGGCGAGCGAGCGTGCACGATGTTTCACAAGCTCGGGGTAAAACAGGCGGCGAAATGTGACGACTCGCATCGCCCGGCGATTTTCCCCTCTTTGTGGTCCTCATTACGAGCCGTGTCGGCGCGATCGCTGCCGCTGCAGACGCAACAGAAGGTCCGGGAGGAGCGGGACGGTGCCGTACTCCTCTCACGCTCTGCCGCGGCTCGGCGGCACATCCCTCCCGGCAGGAGGCCCGCTGCAGCGGCCATGATCGCGTTGTCGGATCTCTCCGCTTCGAGTGGAGACGGCCGGCCTGTCCTGTTGCCGCCCCGGGCGGCTGACAGGTCGCAGGCTGGCCGTGCCGGCGTCACCCTTCCCCTGCCTCCTCCCGCAGCGGCGCGGCGGCAGCGGTGCTGTCCCACCACTTCATTTACCGTAGCCGAGGGGACGCCTCCCGGACGTGTCACGGCCCTTATTAACGGCCGTCAGATGGTCGTATCTGAGGCGCTGAGACGCCTCCGAGAAATAAACCGAGTTGGTATAAACACGGCTCTGCTGCGGCCCGCCTGTGCTGTACACATCCCACCCCTCCCCTGCCCCCTCCCTGGCCCAGGAGCGGCCCAGCAGAGGTGGAGGGCGGGCCCGCCGCCGGACCGGACCAGGGCACAGGGCGGACCGACACCAGCATCCCCGCTAATGTCCCGGAACGTAAATACTCGACCCGTACCGAGAATTATGCATGGCACCGGGCCGAACTTTGCTCGTGTATGCAGAGACGTGTTTGTTCTTGGTGGATTGCTGCGGCCGGTGAGCATGTTGGACGTGATCTGGTGGCTAACGCTGCCCTCAGACTGAGCGGCGGTGCGCAGCGGAGACCCAGCCGCGGGGGGCCGGCCCCGAACACCCCCGTTCACGTGTGTCGCGCGCTGGTGTCGACAGAGCCGCAGACGTGTTAAAACAGCGCCACAGGTCCCGGCTTCCGAGACCACATGCAGTCGCCGTGTCGCGGCGGCCGGCGACGGTTCTCACAGGTTTTACCCGGCCGACACGTAAAGATTCAGCGCAGGACGCTAATCCGGCTGGCCGAGTGTCAATACACGATCGATTGCCGGCTAAACGAGTCCGATCCCCGGAGACACAGCTGGTAATGGAGATTGCTCGCGCACTATCGGTCAGACAACCTGCAGTGTGATCCCCGGAGAAAGCACAGCTGGTAATGGAGATTGCTCGCGCACTATCGGTCAGACAACCTGCAGTGTGATCCCCGGAGAAAGCACAGCTGGTAATGGAGATTGCTCGCGCACTATCGGTCAGACAACCTGCAGTGTGATCCCCGGAGAAAGCACAGCTGGTAATGGAGATTTCTCGCGCACTATCGGTCAGACAACCTGCAGTGTGATCCCCGGAGAAAGCACAGCTGGTAATGGAGATTGCTCGCGCACTATCGGTCAGACAACCTGCAGTGTGATCCCCGGAGAAAGCACAGCTGGTAATGGAGATTGCTCGCGCACTATCGGTCAGACAACCTGCAGTGTGATCCCCGGAGAAAGCACAGCTGGTAATGGAGATTGCTCGCGCACTATCTCGCGGTCAGACAACCTGCAGTGTGATCCCCGGAGAAAGCACAGCTGGTAATGGAGATTGCTCGCGCACTATCGGTCAGACAACCTGCAGTGTGATCCCCGGAGAAAGCACAGCTGGTAATGGAGATTGCTCGCGCACTATCGGTCAGACAACCTGCAGTGTGATCCCCGGAGAAAGCACAGCTGGTAATGGAGATTGCTCGCGCACTATCGGTCAGACAACCTGCAGTGTGATCCCCGGAGAAAGCACAGCTGGTAATGGAGATTGCTCGCGCACTATCGGTCAGACAACCTGCAGTGTGATCCCCGGAGAAAGCACAGCTGGTAATGGAGATTGCTCGCGCACTATCGGTCAGACAACCTGCAGTGTGATCCCCGGAGAAAGCACAGCTGGTAATGGAGATTGCTCGCGCACTATCGGTCAGACAACCTGCAGTGTGATCCCCGGAGAAAGCACAGCTGGAAATGGAGATTGCTCGCGCACTATCTCGCGGTCAGACAACCTGCAGTGTGATCCCCGGAGAAAGCACAGCTGGTAATGGAGATTGCTCGCGCACTATCGGTCAGACAACCTGCAGTGTGATCCCCGGAGAAAGCACAGCTGGTAATGGAGATTGCTCGCGCACTATCTCGCGGTCAGACAACCTGCAGTGTGATCCCCGGAGAAAGCACAGCTGGTAATGGAGATTGCTCGCGCACTATCTCGCGGTCAGACAACCTGCAGTGTGATCCCCGGAGAAAGCACAGCTGGTAATGGAGATTGCTCGCGCACTATCTCGCGGTCAGACAACCTGCAGTGTGATCCCCGGAGAAAGCACAGCTGGTAATGGAGATTGCTCGCGCACTATCGGTCAGACAACCTGCAGTGTGATCCCCGGAGAAAGCACAGCTGGTAATGGAGATTGCTCGCGCACTATCTCGCGGTCAGACAACCTGCAGTGTGATCCCCGGAGAAAGCACAGCTGGTAATGGAGATTGCTCGCGCACTATCGGTCAGACAACCTGCAGTGTGATCCCCGGAGAAAGCACAGCTGGTAATGGAGATTGCTCGCGCACTATCGGTCAGACAACCTGCAGTGTGATCCCCGGAGAAAGCACAGCTGGTAATGGAGATTGCTCGCGCACTATCGGTCAGACAACCTGCAGTGTGATCCCCGGAGAAAGCACAGCTGGTAATGGAGATTGCTCGCGCACTATCTCGCGGTCAGACAACCTGCAGTGTGATCCCCGGAGAAAGCACAGCTGGTAATGGAGATTGCTCGCGCACTATCGGTCAGACAACCTGCAGTGTGATCCCCGGAGAAAGCACAGCTGGTAATGGAGATTGCTCGCGCACTATCTCGCGGTCAGACAACCTGCAGTGTGATCCCCGGAGAAAGCACAGCTGGTAATGGAGATTGCTCGCGCACTATCGGTCAGACAACCTGCAGTGTGATCCCCGGAGAAAGCACAGCTGGTAATGGAGATTGCTCGCGCACTATCTCGCGGTCAGACAACCTGCAGTGTGATCCCCGGAGAAAGCACAGCTGGTAATGGAGATTGCTCGCGCACTATCGGTCAGACAACCTGCAGTGTGATCCCTGGAGAAAGCACAGCTGGTAATGGAGATTGCTCGCGCACTATCGGTCAGACAACCTGCAGTGTGATCCCCGGAGAAAGCACAGCTGGTAATGGAGATTGCTCGCGCACTATCGGTCAGACAACCTGCAGTGTGATCCCCGGAGAAAGCACAGCTGGTAATGGAGATTGCTCGCGCACTATCTCGCGGTCAGAAAACCTGCAGTGTGATCCCCGGAGAAAGCACAGCTGGTAATGGAGATTGCTCGCGCACTATCTCGCGGTCAGACAACCTGCAGTGTGATCCCCTGAGAAAGCACAGCTGGTAATGGAGATTGCTCGCGCACTATCTCGCGGTCAGACAACCTGCAGTGTGATCCCCGGAGAAAGCACAGCTGGTAATGGAGATTGCTCGCGCACTATCTCGCGGTCAGACAACCTGCAGTGTGATCCCCGGAGAAAGCACAGCTGGTAATGGAGATTGCTCGCGCACTATCTCGCGGTCAGACAACCTGCAGTGTGATCCCCGGAGAAAGCACAGCTGGTAATGGAGATTGCTCGCGCACTATCTCGCGGTCAGACAACCTGCAGTGTGATCCCCGGAGAAAGCACAGCTGGTAATGGAGATTGCTCGCGCACTATCTCGCGGTCAGACAACCTGCAGTGTGATCCCCGGAGAAAGCACAGCTGGTAATGGAGATTGCTCGCGCACTATCGGTCAGACAACCTGCAGTGTGATCCCCGGAGAAAGCACAGCTGGTAATGGAGATTGCTCGCGCACTATCGGTCAGACAACCTGCAGTGTGATCCCCGGAGAAAGCACAGCTGGTAATGGAGATTGCTCGCGCACTATCGGTCAGACAACCTGCAGTGTGATCCCCGGAGAAAGCACAGCTGGTAATGGAGATTGCTCGCGCACTATCTCGCGGTCAGACAACCTGCAGTGTGATCCCCGGAGAAAGCACAGCTGGTAATGGAGATTGCTCGCGCACTATCTCGCGGTCAGACAACCTGCAGTGTACCGGACCTGCGTGTGATCGCAGATCTGTGTGTGATCGCAGATCTGCGTGTGATCTGCGTGTGATCGCCTGCAACGTTTGCAGACTGAGTGACGCGCTACAAGCTCCGCGGGCGTGCTGGGGCGAGCGAACAGGGACGCGCCGCTCGGCCCGGTGTCACTCCCTGCAGTCGCAATGTGAACACGTGACACGTGAACAGGCGCACGGCTCAAGTCAACACCGCTGTCGGTTCGACCGCTGGGATGTGACCACAGAGCAGGGGCCTGGTTATGTACAGCGACACTGATATGTGCCAAAATGTAAACATGTAAACTTGGAGCCACGGTCCCGGCCCGTGATGACACTGCGTACCAATGGAACTGAACCTTTGCACAGGGAAAATAGCGCAGCTCGCGACAACGACCACTGTTGTGCGCTGCACTCTGTATCCCCCAGGGGCGTCCCTGTTCCGACACCACGACCGGGTGTTCGTCCACGGGCGACGGTCTGACCCGGCGACACGCTGCCGGCCGCCGGAATGTGAACACCTGAACATTGAACAAGTCTCCCAGCCAGCCGGGCGCGCCGCCGCCATTACCGTCGGCTCTCATCGTTACCCGCCGAACGGCAGCCGGCATTACCGGCTAAATGTCTTGTTTCCAAACGGCCCGGCTGCCGTTGCATGCTCGCATAATTGTCCAAATTGACCCGCGGTCCAGGCGGCCGGGCGGCGGTGGCGCGGCGTTTGCTCGTATCCGGTGGTGCGGCGCGGCGGTCGCCTGCGCTCAGTCGACGTCAGGCACAGCGCACAGAGATTTGCTACTGACGCCGCCTCGACCGGCCCCGGCGCCACTCATAAACATAATTACCGGCCTTCATCAGCCGGACGCCGACAAGGCTCAGAATCACACCTACACCGACGGGAAAGCAGCTTTACGGCCGGCACCGTGCAATCTTCCGGCCAAAGGACCAATTTCGAGTCCAAACAAAGCCGGCCGGGCTCCGGGCTACCGGGTCGCGCCTGTGACAGTGGACAGACAGCGGGGAATGGGGACTAAATGTGGGAACATCCTCCGCACCCAATCTCGACACACGACCTATTTGACACGGATTGACAAGGCGCAACGAGCCCACCCGGAAATTCCGCAGCGGTACGTCTGCTTTCATTTGCGCGAATTCGCCCTGGCTCCGAAAGAGTTTAATGAATGCCCTTCTGTTACAACGGTTTAATGAAATATTAAAATACAATCGTTTCCCATCTTGGATGGATTGGAATGCATAATGATGTAATTTGCAACTACTACAGTTGGTCGATGGATCTGCACTTCATACAAATTACTCTTCTGTTGCGATGTAGATCACATCTCTTCACTCACGAGAAGACACGCTATGCCGAGGTTCCTGGATAATTATCTCTCCGTGTGGCCTTGCTAAATTATGGTCTTCTTCCACTGGATATTGTTGCATCCCTTGCAACCAGCTGTGCATGTCTATGTCGCCGCTGGTGGCGTACAAATATCAAATAAACATGATTTAAACTGACTTTAATTGCAGTAATGGCTTTGGGAGACTAATTACTAATTACATTAGTCGCCAACAATGAACGAAAGAACGGAAAAGACAGTTGATTCCTGGTGGTCCCCATTAGCCGTTTTCACGAAAGATTTTGCGTTTGGGGTGTTTGGGGCGTTTGGGGCGATTGGGGCGATTGGGGCGATTGGGGCGTTTTGGGTAAATGGGTCTATAACTCGTAAGAACACGGTTTTTCCCGGTGATTTTTGATATCAATCGCAACTTTGTGAATTAATGCATTTTTCTGGAAATTCCATTTTAATGATAAAACCATAGTTTACTTAAAATTAACAATTTCATCTTAAACTAGCTCTGGTGATGCCAGATGGCTGTGGTGGTTTGGGGCGTTTGGTGAGACTCCATCTTGCTCGAATCCCGGATGTGCGGGGTTCGGGAAATGGTCATATTTTGCAACGACATGATTTTCAGGAATAATAGCTTATTTCAATGAAAACTAGATGAATTAGTCCATTCATATTTGCAGTCATATTGCTTTTTGATAGCAAGGATTAACGATAATTAGCGATTTCGTTTTGATCATTTGTTGTAAGATGACGAGAATGCTGCCTCAGGCTCTGCGCTGGCTCCGCGCAGGCGCCGCCGCCCGGTAACCATGGCGACCACGTGACTCCGGCGCCAGCCGGCCCGTTACCATGGCGACGAGCCAGCCGGTCGCCTGACGTCACGTTGCGCATGTGCAGAGCCGTGGTCTGCGCCCAGCCATGCCGTCTGTTCGATCTAGATCAGCCATTTTTGAGTTTTCAGTACCAGTGGCTGCAGAAAGCCCGCATGTTTCATGGGTTTATAAGTGCTTTTTCTGAGGTTCTTTTAGCTTTTTATGAGATTCATCAATTAATCAATTGATCAAATCAAGAACATTTGGTGTGATTCGTTGCTTAAATAAATGAGTAAGGATTGTTCCGGTTTTCAGAAACCAACGAAGTTACCGCTCTAGATTGGACGATCTCAGCGGGACGGAGCGACGATGAATTAAGGCTTGTCTATGCTTTTGACATTTGATTGCATTTTTCATCATAATATTATATTGCTTTGTCATTAATATCTTCAATTTTGCCCTAACTAACTGTCAATTGCGTATTTTATTTAATCAAAGCTAGTATACTAGTATACTTTTAGCCTTTTTTTAGGGCGTTTGTGGTATGTTTTGTAGAAGGAACGAACACAACAAAAAATTGCCAGATTTGCTCCTGAATTTGAATATTCAAAGCAAACTAACGGGAAATATTGCATTGTAAGAGCATATACTTATTCATGAATTCATAAAACTGCGATTGATACCAAAAAATAACCGGGAAAAGCCTTGTTCTTACGAGCTATAGACCCAATCGCCCCAAACGGCCCAAACGCCCCAATCGCCCCAAACGCCCCAAACGCCCCAATCGCCCCAAACGTAAAATCCTTCGTGAAAACGGCTATTATTGGCAACTGCTGGTGCTAAGCCCATGACTGCATGCCTGGAAATAAAAGATATAAAGCAGTTCTGGCCTCATCACACTTCTTGAGACGTTGCTTGCTGGTGTCTTCCACTTGACCTTCAAGTAAGCAGCGTGTGCGAGCTGTTTGTCGTCGGGTAAGTACCACCGAATGGTGCCTTCGAGATACGCAGGAACGCAGGGTACTAAATACCATCTAAATGGAGAGACAATTTCCAGCGAAATCCGCGCTCGCTCTGCGATATATGATGGTGAGCATTCGAGCTCAGTCATCCGTGCGCCTCGCAATATTCCAGCTCCTTGGCAAATTCCAATTGGAAATGGCGAAATGACGACTAAGCGGAAGTCTTATGACTCAAAGGCAGCGAATAAAGCGGCCATCAGAAGAAATCGGCCCGACTCAGGAGAACTCCCTCAAATTGTGTTTCAATAACTCCCGAGAAAACGGCATAATTCTGCAACCTCCTCGACGATTTCCATTCGGCTGTGAGCTTTTTGCTCGTGTCTGACTGATTTATTGTTGCATTATTATGTCCTCAAATTCACGGTCATCGCCGGGAAGGGACCCTCCTAGGCCCCGCGGGCGTCAAACGCGCGATTTATGCGCTCGGCTCTCACAAAGTGGACAGCGTTCCAGTTTTACTAGTCATATATTTTGTACCAGTCCCGCCCACATAAAAGTCGGTCGGTCCAAATTACACGTTGGCGGAGTTATTACACGGCCGATTATGAGGGCAGAGCGGGGGAGACGTGGCGTCATGGATGCCCGGCACTCTCTCCAGCTGACCCCTCCAGAAGTCCAGGGTGGCCGCCCGTGTGTGCCCCGCGGCGACCAGTGATATACGGCGCTGACGCTGAAATGACCGGCTGGAATGCCGCGTCCACCCCTCCGCACACCTTTTCCCGACACCGGAGGCCAACAGACGGCGCTGTCGATTTGCCTGGCTGCGTTGATGCGGCGGTCGCGGCGCCGCGGCCGGCTCCGCGCGTCGCTTTTGTCGCCGGTGCGCCGCGCCACCGGCTGCCGTAAATTTTCCCGACGGCGCGTGCTTTGTACGTCGTCATTACACGCTTTCAGTGGGTCGATGGAGTTGTACCGGTGAAAAGGCGGCGTCGGAGCGGCATCAATGCCGGGCTGGGAATGTGTCTTTTTCAGCCGAGCCGGCCGACCCGCGCCGCCTGGCCGGCAGCTGACTGCGCCCGAGGTGCACCGCTTTGTGCACGTGCGCAGGAGATGAATCGGGCGTCGAGCGCGGCGCGGCAGTGCCCCTTCGGCCGGCGGGAGGCGGGAAACGTCTCTGTTTTGTGGCGCCGATAAAGGGCCGTTTTCAGAAAAGGGCGGCCAGAAGTGTGAGTCGGTGTGGAGATGTCGCCGTGCTTGGTCGCGCCGGTTCGTTTCGTTCGGTCGCAGTTAGCCTGGCATTTACAATATCTGGTCACTGGATGTAATCATTCAGAGCTTCCTTGAGCCCAGCCTCAATGGCTCTTTTCAAATAAGACAGGATTAGTTTGGTCGATCTGTCGACGGGCCACCTATAAAGGCGGCAGTGGATGGCCGTAAAGCAGCATGTGTTATCCAATGCTGTCGTGTCCTCGTCGCAGCTTGCAAACATTTGCTGCATCGGGTGCTGCAACACGTCTTTGTCTTCCTCTAACGTGGCGAAGCGGATGAAGTACGCTATTGTCCCGCAGTACTGAGTCATATTTCAGTGTGGCCAAACATGCGCATCGCATTGTATGCTGTTCTGCAATAAGTTCGACAGTATACCAGGTCCTCGGCTAAGGAATTCTCACTGCGAGGGGGAAGGCAATTTTAAGAAGAAAAACATGCTGCTAAGGCATATGGTTAAGCGCAGGTACGTAGCCAGGATTTTATCAGGGGGAGGGGGGGGGGCACGTCAGTGGTAGAATCATATTTCGCTCCTCAGCCAAATGTTGTTGACCGGGGGGTGGGGGGGGGGGGAGGTCGGGTCGTCATCAAAATCGCATTTTATCTAGTATAAATTGGTTTGCTCAGGGAGGGGCTATGGCCGTGCCCCCCCCCCCCCTTGCTACGTACCTGACTAAGCGTACCTATGAATAGGTACTGATACATTTTAAGTGTGATATTGACACACATAAGTGCAAAACAGAAATACAATAGTACAATAATACAATAATGAAGCTAAATAAAAATGATAAATTTAAACACGCCCATCATCGAAGGTGCACACCTGTGATGTCGATTTTTGAAAACGATTTGGGGGACCGAACAGGAACGGAGCGAAGGGGTCCACTGGCGCAATAGCTTTACCAATACAACTCAATCGGTCGATCATTAACACATTTCCTGTAGGAAGATCTAAGCAGCTTATACAAGGGATAATTTGTTTTAAAGCAGTTCTTAACCCGCACCCTGCCGGTGCTCGGCGCCAGCTTAGTCTTGCTAGGGGAGGCATCTGACGCCCCAACCCCCGAACTCGGTTCAAATGGGGATTAGGCAAAATCCACAAATACTGTTAGATAGCTCGTCTAAATTAATGTTGAAATTGTCACATCGCTCAGTCAAACACTGTGGCTGTGGCTCGACCACAAACTTCTTTGGAGGTCACCAGGTCACTTGATGTGACCTGGTGACCTCACCTGAGATGCCCCTAGTCAAAATGTTTACTTTAGGTGCGTAATTCATGCCGAAACACAATACAACACAAACATTAGTTAAACATTTTGTGAGACGTTTCATTTTCGACTAAAAAAAACTCTTTAATTAATAAAATAGCTGACCTGCAATTAGTAACTCATCATCAAATTATCGTATTAATCAGTACAGATCCAACCCATGCAATAGGTATGCCCAGCAATGTATCCCTTGGAATGGAAAACGAGGCACCAAAACTAAGAATAATTGTTACCTGGTTGTTTCCGTTGATTGCTGATTACTGTACAACTCATCTCACATATTACGGTTAGACGGTTACGGTTAGATAACTGTTATACTTAACTGTATATTACGGTTAGATAACTGAAATAATTGTTAATCGCTTTGAACGTTTTTTTTTTAAACTTTCCAATGATGCTCATAGCACGTAAACGTGGCATATTGCTTTCGAAACGAAATACATGAAACTCGGGCCGTCGTCTTACCAAGCATCGGGCTGCTCAACGTCGGCATGTTTTCGAGAGACCCATTCATCATCGGTCGAGTCGGCCAAATGCTGGCACACAGCCCTAAATTTATTCGTCAGATATGCGGTGAAATTGGTTATTCAATCGAAATATGACTGTAGGCGCCTTTGGGGGGCCGAGGGCCACCCCAGAGGAGACAAACAGCTAAAACTTTACGAAAGAGATAAATATTGCTTCACCGATATTCCCCCGGTTTCGTCGTGTGATGTGATGAAGGTGGTTTTGGGTAGTCTATGTTCCTAGAACCAACGAATTCATCAGAAGCTTGGTTTTCCACGGATCACCGTGGCTGAAACCATGGTATATGCGCCAAATGTCTGATCTAAGGCCAGACAAGGGAGAACCCAGAACGGCAAAAAAAAAGTTTGTTGGCGGTGAAATCCACAAAAAGTATCAAACAATAAAACAAACTCATCGGAGTTTGCTTCTTTATGGATGAATGGGCGATTAACCCGCGAGTCACTGGGGAGGGGGGGGGCTTTTTTAGCCCCCCCCCCTTAGGAATATTTAGAATATCTCAACAACTAATGCAGATATCGATGCCAAACTTTCAGTACCTTTCCGGGCATCATTTTTACACCTTTTGTGTAAAAATGAAGTAATTTCGTCAGATTTTTTTTTTCTCGAGGTATATTAGTCACTAAACACGAATTGGATACAAAAATCAGCTAAACTTTGCCAGGCGGTAGAAATGCCACATTTGAAGCAAAATGCAACCGGAAAACGCTAAAAGGTAGAAAATTGCAAAGGGCTACAAACCATCTATCTCTAAATTTCGAAAATTTTGGTTTTTTACCCCATTTTTTTTTTTTTTTTTAAATGCCCACAAAATCAATTTTTTCAAAGATATAAAAAACGGAATACCTGTCAGATAACCACATATGGGCAACTACCATACCAAATTTCAAAATGATATAATCTTTTTTGACTGACATGGCATATAAAGTATGGGTAAATCATGTCATATTTTGAAATTGCGTTTTTTGGCTTTTATTGACCAGATACAGACAAATAAATGCCAGCACTGTATTTTTTTTTTTAGATAAAACTGATATAGAAACATGTTTTTTAATTTAGATTTATCAATTTTAAATTTTGACCTTCAGTGACCTGAACTTGACCTGAACTTGACACTAACTTCACGTAAATTAAGTCAGGTGGTAAAATGACTACCACTATCGAATTATGCGCGTAAAAACATCCATAAAACCTGTGCTGCATGACTTTCGTAGATATTTTGTGTATAGTGACCTATTGTGACTTGACCCTGACCTTGATCGTTTCGAACAATCTTTTTTTAGCTCATGTGGGATGTGTATCATACCTTTGACAGCACTTTGAGTGATCATAGGCGCAATCGAAGGCCATGGATGGCAAGTATTGGCCATAAACTCAAATACCTCGATTTTGACGTTTGACTTGACCGTGACCTGACATGTGACCTTAATTTTATTTTCTTAAAGTGTGCGTTGGGTTTATCTCATTGAGCGCTTTCGAATGCCGCCTTGCGCGTCCCACTGCGATCATTGGTTCTGAATATACCAGGGGGGCTAACCCCCCCCCCTCCAGTGAGTCGTGTTACAGAATATACCCCAGTGACTGCCGGGGTGATTAATAAACTTCCTTTCCTAAAGGTTTTTTAGCTTTTTAAATAGAAATACGTCATTTTTTGCTGATTTCAGGAGGTTTTTGGGGTTTGGCCTTGGCCCCCTTGGATCCGCCATTGGCCAGAAAACATTGAGGGAGCCAAAAGCATCTTTGGGGACCTAACTCAAAATATTGAGGCCGATGGCCACCCCAAACGTATATAAATCGACACCTGTGGTCCACGCCAATTTCGAACTGACGCGACGAGGGGCGGGTGTCCGTCGTCAAGATCTCAAAGCAACGCTAGGTAGCTGTAAACAGTGTTGCATTGGTTTTAATTTGAAAGCATGCGTCAGTGACGCTTTATCTACTTTACAGACCGTACAATCGTATGTTACCTACGAATTTTGCTCCCACTAGGGGGCAAAAATTGGTCACCGGTGGAAAAAACGTCAGCAGTCACTGCGGGGCATCCCTCCCCCTCCCCTCCCCCCCCCCCCCATTAACATGCTAGCCGAGGCCATGCAGTACAGTAAACAAACAAAAACGTCCGGTGACTGAAGGATTTTTTTTTTAAAGACTAGTGATGCATCATATATATTGTATCCTAGTGCCCGCTCGTGTTGAATTAACTCAGTTTCACTGGGGGGGAGGAATTGGTTCCACTGGGGGGGGGGGGGCAATTCCCTCCACTGGGGGGGGGGGGGGGGGGGTAATTGCCCCCCCCCCCCCTCAGTTAACATGTTATCCGAGGCCCTGCAGTATACCACGGTAAGCTTCATTTTAACATCGAACCGTCCATTTGCGGTCAATATCAATACAATATGGGTTATTTGTTGCTTAAATCAAGTCAGTTTGAATGTAAAATTTTGACAGTTCTGTGTCATTCCTCAGTACATACAAATTACTGATAACCTTATGACCTTCTTTAGGGCAAATGTGGTCTCTATAATCTATTTTAGAATCAAAAAAAAAAAAAAACCTGGAGCAGGGATGTGTCATTCGTCCTCTTTGGCACCCACTATGACGGGAGAGCGCTGTCACGGTGCACGGTGGCACCGAATCGAATTCCTTTGGCACCGCTGTTGAGCAAAACCCTGTGTTCATCCCAAGCGCCAATAGATATCGCTTACACCTGGCAATGTCATCCCCGGTGTCCATGTCAAAGAGCCGCGCATAATTTACGTCCGATCCAGTCGGGAACTTGTATTTATGACTGCCGCTTCTGCTGAATGAGATGACAGCGACTGCCATTGTCACCAGAGGGCGTTTTTGCAGGGGCCGCTGCCAGCTCAGGGATAGAGATATGCTAATAACATGCCGTGCTCCGACAGCAAAAACCGACGCCTAAGAACCCGTGTCATATTCCAAGGAGTGTTGCCCACTCGACTGGAAGATATTTCGTATCATAAAAAGCATGCCATCCGGCTCAAGTGACTCAATTTCTCAATAAGCAAGGCCGGCCCCATGTGATGCTGCGTTTTTTTTCTTCTGCTCCCGAGGACTCACATCCTAATGGACTCAGCTGTTAATGGATACTAATGCGATCAGAAACACAGGACAACAAAAGACGTCGTGCGGCGGTAAAAACGGCCAACGACATTCTCCACATCTCACAGGATATCATCGATATTTTAATTGACGATTAGACGTAACGTCGCTTCCTCTCCGCGCTCCTTTCGTGGCGCTGCGGAGACATTCCCGACGCGGCAGAGACCGCTTTTCCCGGGCCTAAACGCCGCCGCCCAGCCGGCACTGGAATGTAGACGGCCACTAACGATCATTGTCGCCGCCAAAAAAGAAACGGCCGACGAGGAATCGCCGAGAAAACCATTTCGGCACTTCAAACGTGTCTTAATTTGTGGACAATCAGGTTCCCACGACGAAAACGACTTTGGCGCCGGGCGCGGCCTATCGCCGGCGTCCCGGCGCCCGCTCCATCACTCCGACATCATGACCCATAATGACACCGGCCTGCGCTCCAAGGGTCACCGCCGGCGATCGATCATGGCCCCTGCCGAGACCCCTCTCCGACCCCCGACGGCCGGCGGACCACCGCCGCCGAGCGGCCCCTCGGCGTCCCGACCCCCGGTCCTGCCCCCGGTCCCGTCCCCCGGTCCCCCTGTCCCCCGGTCCCCGGTCCCCCGGTACCCCCGTGTCACGGCAGATCGATCGGCTACGGCGGCGCCGATGGGTTTCAGCGACAATTCGCGAATCGATCGGTCGTCTCGGATGTGCGTGTCGCTGACGGCCGCTAGTGATCGATCCTCCGACGCCGGATCGCCGCCCGCCGTCAGTCGCCACTCGGCGGAAGTGGGCCCACCAGAGACGAAACGAGACGACCCGACCCGACCAGACACGACCCGACCCTGCTCGACCCCACCCGACCTAACCCGACCTGACGGTGACTCAACCCGACCCGATTTTACCATACAAGTGATATGTATGCAATGTTCGGTGCAGAATGGGAACAAAACTCTTAACTCGGCAGCCACTGGGCCTCCTGGGCACCTTCGAGCCACTGGGACTTTGTGACGTCACTGTGACCTGACCTGACATGGGATTGCCACCAAATTTCCCCACATGTGACCATAGGTGGGCACCGTTACTTCAAAATGTAACTTCGTTACTCGTTACTCCGTTACTCCAAAAAAGTAACTCGTTACTCGTTACTCCGTTACATCGTCAAAAAATTTAACGGAAGTTAGTTACTCCGTTACTCCGTTACTTTTGTAAAAACGAAGTGATATCAATTCCGCCAAATGAAGATAAAGAAGTGAAACCGGTACCAATGCGTTTGTCTCGTCGAGAACACACGTCTCCCAATATGCAGCATGACCATCTTGGGTCACCACTTGACCTTGACCTGAGGTCAAATTTCTAAGTTGACCTGAACTGGTCAATATGAATATATTTCGAAGTGCCTTGGCAAGAAAAACACGATGGCGTCAAAATGATTGCCTTATTTGTATTAGGAAAAGTTTATTAAGTAAAAATAGCCCTTTTGACCTTTGATCACCTCTGGAGCCTAAACTATTGACCTGAGCTAAAATTTGAGTACACCATGGCGATTGCATATTTCAAGAGCTTTCGATTGCTTTTTCGTTTGTTCCTAGCTATCATAGTTCTCGATATATTTTTGGGTTTCTGGAGCAAAGTTCTAAACAAAAAATATTGCATATTTGACCCCATTTGACCTCGAAGATATTGACCTAGGGTCATTCAAATTTAACAAAACAGAGTTCTCTACAGAACCTTCCTACCCTACAAATTTCGTTATTGCAGCTCGTATGGGGGCGACCTCTTCGGGGGGGGGGGCGGAATCTCCCCCCTCCCCCCTCCCCCCTCCAGTGCGTGTAATTATCAGAGGCTCGCTACTCGTTACTTAAAGCTCGCCTTTATCATAAACTAGTGCCGCCAGCTTGCCGCCGGCCTATATCAGCTGACCAACATTGTCAACGTTTCGCGGTATCGGGATCGGGAGACAGCTACCCTTATCTCAGTCATTGCGCATTGTGCCGCATTAAGCAACAGCCCAACAGGTACGATATTTGGCAGCCCTTTACGCCATATGACATTCGATTTGTTACGTGTGTAAGGCATTGATTGTGCTGGTGCGAATAAACCCGGAGTGAAGAGAAACAAGTATAGGAAAAAGTAACGGAGTAACGGAGTAACGGAGTAACGGACTAAAAAGTAACGAAGTAACGGACCACAAAATTAGCTTCCGTTACTCGGTCTGTTACTGTAAACAAAATGTAACGAGTCTGTTACTTCGTTACAAAAAAAAGTAACTCCGTTAGTAATGGAGTAACGGAGTAACGGACCGGTGCCCACCTATGCATGTGACCGAGGAATGCAGTTATAAGTACCCACAGTTTCAAGTCGCTATCACTACGCGTTTCTGTCATATCGTCGAGAAAACCAAGATGGGAGGGGGATGGGGAGAAAAACGGCGTCTCGCGGGTTAATTAAATACTTGAAAAACACGATACCTTCGTCATTCCTTGAGCTGGGATGGCTGGTTGGGTAAAAGGACTGAAAAACTTCGTTGCTGCATAAATCTGCGGTGAGCTGAACTAAATGGCGATGCAGCTGTTGACATTATATAGCAACCGTTTAACGTTGAATCGAATGCTCCAGTAATGTTGCAACATGTTAACAATCTCTTCAACGTGTCGGCCTGCGTTTGCCACATTGCGCTGACCCTGGCCTGAATATATATATATATATATATATATATATATATATATATATATATATATATATATATATATATATATATATATATATATATATATGCCATGTCGTCACCCGTCGCGACAACCGTGGCGCCGCGTCGCCGTCGTTGTCGACTAATGTGGCGCAGTGTCGCCGCCGCGCTGAAACATGCATGGCATGGGAGTTTGTCGGACTCATTTGCTTGATTGCATGGTGGCATCAAAGGATTGGGCCATGCTGGGTGATGAGGAGCGCGGCTCCGGTCCGTAGGACGACAATCAAATATGGATTTGGCCGGCGGTATATTTCGGGAAACTCAACGCCGTGAATGTGTGGCTAAATGGCGTACTTGAAGAGAATTTCAGAGGATTTTGCATAGCTGCTTATTGGATATTGTTAGAACGCCCACGTAATAAGCTGATGATTTCCGGTCTCATTTTGTTGTAACGATCCGAGGCAAACTTTGTCATAGAAGTCACATTTGAAGTTAGGGGCGGTGTTAAACTTAGCAGGCCATCTGTAGTTTTCCGAGTGCCATTGAAAATGTAATTGAACGTACGGTGTTCAAATAATCCAAGTATGTAAAGAGTGCAATCTTGTTGCCAGGAATATCAGACATTAATCTCTTCATCGTGGGTATGGTGAACAGAAATTATAAATGCATCACAAGCTTATTATTGGTGAGATTCCCTCACTCACACGTATTGAAACGGGTACAGGCAAATAGATGGTGCGAGCTACCATGCTTTAATGAATGACCGTTTAGCACAAGCTGTACAATCCAGTTCATGCGTTAATTCATTTTGAACTGCTCCCTTATTGTCGCATTTCTTCACTGTCAGGATTGCTTATGCAATAAAACGAAGCTGTAGAGTGCCTTTGCATGTCCAACGCGCTGATATTCAGCTATATGGCGAAATCATTGTTATGATAACTGAACAAACCAATCTTTAGAGCATCGATTACGCGTTAATCAGAACCAAATCAGCGGTGTAGTGAGAAATCAATGCAACAATCTCCATTCATTTCCAGTACGGGCATACTTATGACGCAACTAAAGTGAGCCCCTGTTCCAAACTCCTGATAAATTAAGCAAGAGACAGAGGCGTGGAATGACCTGCCGTTTGTGACTTCCCTGGATCGGTTTTGCCTCTGGTTCCAGTTGATGTAAGAACTGCCAAATTCGAATGTATCGAACAACGCCGGATACCATTTCGATGACTCCGTAGCATTGAAAGCTGTGTGATTTTATAGACGCAGCCTTCTTCTAAGATATTGCTAATTTTTTTCAAAATTTACATCCATTTGCATCATTGCATCCATCCATATGCATCCATACCTACGGTAGGTATGGATGCAAATAGACGATTGTGACATTGACTTTCTGCTCACACGCCTCGTATTTCCCGATGTATAGCCGTCAAGACAATTATGACGGATATGGCAAACGGCAACAGCACACGTGGAGGTATATGATAGATGTCTCCCACGTGGAGGTATAATAATACTCCGGTAGGTGTCGCACTCGTCATCATTCTCATGGGTTGTTAGTTGTTACTCATTGGCATTAGCCGTCATGTTTACCAATTGCTGACACATGCCTGAATTTGTAGTCATTCATTCACTAGTAAGTGCGCATGTACAAACATACATCACCTAGCTCGTATATTCATAAAATGACATTTTATGAATAAGATAGGAATGCATTCCAGAAAACCCACCTATCATGTGATGCATTACCTAACGCCCGAATCCATAATCAAAATCAAGAAATAAAAATAAAACTTCCGTTCCAAAATCAAAATAAAACAAAATCAGTTTGGTACACAAATGGTATAGTGATATAGGTACCAGCCGATCACGTGCACTTAACGCTACCATTCACCATATTTTGTTATTCCTAATAAGGACGCGAGACTCTTTATCATGCTACGTAAAATATTGACCTTTTAATGTATCTTTCTGCATTATCTTATGACACATGATGCATGGTATCAAAATGATCGCGTCTCAATTTAAATGTAAAGTAACAACTTTTCATATTTCGCAAGGCCATCGCCGTAAGGAGGTTTTTGGTTTGGTTTGGGTAGGATAAGGCCGCTTCGGTCTACTTGGACCATTGCGCAGCCATGGGATGAAGGAGAAGGGGTAAAGTGGGTCAAAATGGACGCCGACCGGGCAACCGCCCATGGACAGGCCCTTCCCTCGCAGCGCGAAGCTGCGAGGAGAGCCCACGCCATGCAGACGGCCACCACTCCCGGGGGGCAGCTCGAGGCCACCACATGCCCGGTGGCCAGCGACCACCAGACCCGGGATAACGTAGGCGTGACAAAGGATGGAGGACCGGCAATCGGGAGGATCAAAAGGGATCTGGCCGTAAGGAGGGACGGGGGGACACCGTCCCCCAGTCGTCAGGCTGGGGGGATTCCCCCCAGTTTTGGAGATATAAACCCATAGGCGTAGGAACAGGGGACAGGCAGCCCCCCCCCCCCCCAAACATTTTTTATTTTAACATTACGCCTATGGGCGTTGCATGGAAAGAAACGACTTCAGCTTCGACTTCCAGCTGGCTTGCTCCTTGGTGAACGGGCTGTTTTACTTGAAGTACCGAACAGGGCTCGTAGGATAATTTATCATTATAACCAGAAAACGTCACCTAAGTGTTTAAAGTGCTAACTAAATAAAATGCTCCAATGTCTACAATCGATTTCAGTACGTGCTTATGAAACATATTATTTTACTTAAGCATGTGACTTGTTTATTTTTGGGTCATTCATTCCCGATCACCCGGTACATCTCTAGTATTGACGATGAAACGTAACATGTGTCAAATAGCAAAGCATTTTATTTAATCAGTGACGTTGAGCGTTACAATATTATTTTGCTACGCCTACGCTTATTTTGCTAGATGTTTGAAATGCTTATGCGCAAATTGCAGTGTAAATAGAAACCGGGTTTACACGTGACTTTATATTCTCTAGGCATGAATGAATTATATCTTCGGAAACTGAGGCAATTTGAGAAATTGGGCCAATTTATGACGTTTTTTTCCTTTCTAACCTCCTATATTTATGTCCTCTACAGGTTCAAAATTCCCAGTCTTTGGACGTCAATGTCCCGTATAAACTACGCTAGGCTACGTTCACGAACGGAGTAGCAATTAACTCCGGAGGCACTCGGGGGAGGCGTTTTTTCGCCCCCCCCCCTTGTTTTTCCACCATAATCAGAATACGCATGGAGATATCGACTTGAAACTTTCAGCAACTTGAAATTAATAGCTAAGCCAAGTTTTGGCAAAAAATTGAGTCCTGGCCAGGTCAGGTCAAGTCACCAAGTCAGGTCAAATGAGATGATCACCAAAGAACTTATAGGTAGCACCACCGGCGCAGTGGTTAATCGAGCGACATGAAACTCATGGCACGTCATGATGTCATTAGGGACTACTATATCTCGGACTTCCTATATCGGTGCCCTAAGGTCAAGTTAGAATCGTGAACTTTTCAATGTAACCATATGGGGAAAAACAAAAACGCATATTTCTCAGTTGTAAAGGGATACATTTAGTTCATGTTTGCTCTAGCCACTAGTTTTGGCCAGAGACTAGACCTTATCGGGACCCATATCACGCCTCTGCCAGCACCGGGGGGCTGCCCTGATCGGGCTCCTACCAGGAACGGTTCCTTACCAGTAACGGGCCAGTATAAAAAAAAATGCAAGGAGCGGGCCCTGTTGTGACCGGGCCCCGTGTCACGCCTTTGCCAGCACAGGGCCACTGGCTCGATCGGACCTGACCAAGACCGGGCCCCTACTGGAAAGGGGCCCGTATCAAGAATATGCGAGGACCGGGCCCTGTTGTGATCGGGCCTTCGTTTTGACCGGGCCCATATCACGTCTTTGCCAGCACCGGGCCCCTGCCTCGATCGGGCCTGATCAAGACCGGGCCCCTACCAGGAACGGGCCCGTGTCACCAGAACGTGACCGTATCAATAATTTGCAAGGACCGGGGCCTGTCGTGACGGCCGACGGGGCCCTCGTCCTGACTCCCGAACCTGAGGTAGCTGGTTAGGTGATGTGCCGGGCTCGCACCAAGTTGACCATGGCAAAATCATGCATTTAGCATACATTTGGTACGAGTATCATACTTGGCTTCAACCCAGTTTGCTATGCCATGTTTTACGGTGCTATGGTCAATGTTTCGGGTACGTTTTTATGAATTTATCGATATACGGTCGTACTCAAGCAAATGCTGGCAAACCAATGCATTTAGAACACACGCATTTTTCAGAGAAAATGCTTATTTACTTATATCTAAGTTAGTTAGTTAGTTATTGTGTTTGTTAGTTAACTGTTACCGAATTAAGGTCCATTACGCACGCACTGCCCGGGGGTTCGCGCCAACCACGAACTGCCCGGGGGGGTTGATTTCCGCCCCCTCGCCTCCCTAAAATCAAAAACCACGCAACGTAGCGACAAGCGGAAGACGGAAGACGGAGCTCAAAACAATCCCTATCGAAAGTACTTAGGTCATTTTTAGGTCAAGTCAATATTGAGGTCACCAGAGGTCAAATTTGGATATATATATATATATATATATATATATATATATATATATATATATATATATATATATATATATATATATATATATATATATATATATATATATATATATATATATATATATATATATATATATATATATATATATATATATATATATATATATATGTGTGTGTGTCCTTGATAAACCGTCTATATACCGATAATTAAAAGAGCTATCGACGCGCAGAAAAAAAGCGTTTGGAAGAAAATGTAATTTGGTGTAACTAGAGTTCATTAGAATTGACCTAAAGTCAATAGTTAGGTCATCACAAGTCATATAATATGAAACATTTTAAACATTGGCGAATTGTTTTTATGGAATTACTTTTAACAGAAGCACGACAGAGTAAAACATATTTCACCATTGTGTTTGCCTCGTCGAGACGCATCGGATGATATATTTGGGTGACCTAGTTAGGCCATATCCAAGACTTGGCCTGACCTGAGGTCAGGTCAAGGTCAACTCTTACATCAATTGATTTGTCTCGATAAGCCAAATACAATGGTGAAAACCCCATTGATCTACCTTGATTTGTTAAAGAGATATTGAATACGAATCATACGTGACCTGGGGGTCAAATGAGTTGACCTCGTAGAGGTAAAAGAACAGAAATGTGACATAGGGCTTGCATTTGACACAAGAGTGGTGGATCTGGTGTTTTTTTAAATAATTTAGCCATTTCCTATGGATTATACGTGTTTTTCATTTTCCCCCATTGACATATAATGGGGAGGTCACGAAATCGACCTGACCTTAGGTCACCGATATACAAAACAAAATCGAGATAAACGAATTGTAGGTACTTATCACCTGATGACATCATGTGAGTTTCAAACCGTTTGGTCAATCACTTTGGCTGTGGCACGACCGCAAACTTTTTGGAGGTGGAGTCACGGCTTGACCTGGTGACCTGACCTAAGATGACCCGATGTAAAGGAAAAATAACACCGTGTGGGTGCCCTAAAGCTGTGCCAAATTTCGCTGTGCGTTTATATTTCAAGAAAGAGAGGGAAGAGTTCGCTTGTAATTCAACAACAGTGGAGCGCTATTGAGAAAATTGACGCAAATGCTATTGCTGGAACCTATGTTTTAGTATCTATGTGTGTAGCTAATTTTGTTGGTGTTGAGGTTATATATTCTTGTGATTCTGGGTTGTCCATATAATGGTGGATGATTTGTGGGTGTACCAATAAATACAGTTATGGTGAACAGTGAAAACCTCTTGTGTCTTCAGTTTTGGAATTGGTTGAGTTTCTGCCCGACCGAGATACACCTTCCAAATTCTACGAAGTCTAGCTGCCTGATCTGATCCCACAACTCAAATCTTGCCACCATATCTCAATCTGCCGAACAGCCCATCGCATGGTGGCCATAATGCATCACCAACGGGAAAACGGCTTGATTAATTTCAGCTTTATTGACAAATCGTACAGATGTAGCACAATGCTACATCAGCGCCTGATGTAGGTGGTTTGGCGTCTGGCCACCTCGATGAAGATGGCGCTCCTGTCCTATCATCAACAAGGGTGACTGTTCCCAGAGCATCTTCTGCAAAAAAAAAAGTTTGATGCAATATCCAGGACAGGGACACAGGCGAAAGGCGAAAGGCGAAAGGCGAAAGGCGAAAGGCGAAAGGCGAAAGGCGAAAGGCGAAAGGCGAAAGGCGAAAGGCGAAAGGCGAAAGGCGAAAGGCGAAAGGCGAAAGGCGAAAGGCGAAAGGCGAAAGGCGAAAGGCGAAAGGCGAAAGGCGAAAGGCGAAAGGCGAAAGGCGAAAGGCGAAAGGCGAAAGGCGAAAGGCGAAAGGCGAAAGGCCGATGGCGTAAGGCGTAAGTATATGAAACACCTGGTCTGTGTAAAAAAATCAATTTGATGACCAATGATGTATCAGGTCAGCAAGAACATAGATAGATACTTACCTGAAAATCATTGCGCTCAACTCATGGCCGTACACGTTGATACAACAATTTCGTGCTTTCGGTCCTCCGGGCCTCTGATCCCGAAACTGAACCCACGTTAAAAACAAGGAACTTAATTTGTAAGTACAAATACTAACTCAATCCACTGTCCCGATTGTAATCACAATCGGTACTATTTACTAATGGCAATGGTTACGGCTAGTTTGCGGCGTATGACGTATGAATCTGCGTATGACGCAATTCTGACGTCAGCGGGCATGACATCATACTATCGACGAAGTTTCGCGGACCCGAAACTTCGGAAAATGACAAATGAAACTAGTCCTGTGTGGCAATTACTTAACGTAGGGAAGTAATTATTTCACACAACCCATTTTTCGATCTGCTCTACAAATATGCTATCTCAGTTCAAAAGACAAAACCCCATGTTAAAGGTGGACTATTCCCTTTAACTGCTAATTTGGATACCTTTGTATTCAATGTTTGTTGATTACTAAGGATAGTAGGACACATAATCATAATAGACAGAGTACAAAACATATTTTTCATACTATTTTGTCAAAAAACAATACCGGATTTTGGTGGTGACCGAAATTCGTTACTAAGTACTTGAGAATCCCGGTCGTTAAAAGTGTGTAACGCTTATTAATTTTAACTTGAAATATCTTTCGGTAGGAATGTTTATATCCAAAATGTGATCAATTTGCGATATATTTGGTCTCGTCTGTCGATTTCAGTAAGAACTCCATTTGTGTGGGAAAATATCAATATTTCATTAGGGATAGGCCGGGGCGTCACCGTTTTTTTAGTAGGGGGTCGGCTGAAATGACGAGAGAAAAAAATGTACCCCATTTTTATACGTGTATTTATTAAGCCTTTACAGCATTTTTAATGTGGTTTTCATGTTATAGTAGGTACTTGGTATTTAGCGCCGCGAAGCGGCGCAAAATTTTACGGGTTTGCCTGATAAAACCCATAAATATGGGCCTTGTAGAGGATAAGAAGCCACAAATGATACTCATTCAATTCACCGTTACAACGAACCGAAGACGATGGCTTCATTATGACGATGGCCACCTATGTGACGCCGAGAAGCGGCGTTAATTTTATTTTTATTTTAGGTCGTCGAAAAATACATGTTTATATTGGAACCAGACCGTGAGTGGAGCCATGCCTCAGGTAACCCCTATTCCTGGTTACACATCTCGGTATGATGCAAAAATACTGAAATTAAGGTAGTTTTTCATATACATATTCTTCGGATAGTAAATTACGATGACCAGTGGCAGTCAGCGCTCAATAGTACATTTTATAATAACTGTATACATATGTATCGAACTGTAGCAAACAACTGGTAACAGTGCAAACGGTTTAAAAGCAGCAAGAGACAAAACGACGTTTCCGCGCATAAATGGTCCTTGTGGATCTGGAGGAGCCTGGGGCGAGATGGCTTGGGTCGAGATGGCTTGGGGAGATGGTCCTGGTCTGGTCCCACTATTAGCTCTTCGGTCCAGCAAGTTGGGCACCGCTGGAGCAACTTCCGGGAGCCGATGTCCGCGTCTTTGCGTTCGTGTCGCCTTTTTTCGGAACTCGGCAGACTAGCTAAACATGTAGCCCGCTTTTTTTTCATGGAGGGAGTCGGCCCTGGGGCTAGCAATATATAGGTACCGCCAAGGAGAGCCTCTGCCAGATACTTAATTAATTAATTTTTCAATTTTCAAATTTGTATAAGCGATTGCGAATTTTGTGTCATGCTGCGAAGCGGCGCGAAATTTCAAATTTTGCACTGGATAGCTGGACTTTGACTGCTACAAAGGTAATTTTTACAACTGTACGTCCGACCGTTTGGGGGAGGGAAAATCATAGTTTCAGGACCTTGGGCAGGGAGGGGGGATGGCCCCTTGGCCCCCGGGATCCGCCCCTGACCGTTTAAGCCATTCTAGGGTTTTGATTTATTGAGATCGTGTCTGAATCAATTGGCTTTAATAGGATATGTGAGCGGGCTTATGGCTGTATGTGTCAGTAGAAGGCTGACAAGACATTCTCCGATTATTTTGCGGTTTTTATCTCGTGTTCATATTAAGTCTCATATTTGAATTGACGTTATAAGAGCGAAAATCGATTATGTCGGGGATACCAAGAAATAAAATCGTACATACAGCCGTATGATTCGTTTCATAAATATCCTTTCTCACATGCCCTGCACTTATGCGTCATATATTTTTAGGATTTCTTAAGACACATTTTCCTTTCAACATGACACGTTTCTGTATCTAATATTGATGCAATGATAAACATCGGCCGAACGCCTGTCCACGTCAGACACGTAAAAGCACACGGCGGTTTGACACTTTGATTAATGATGTTTAGCTGCTCCGGCGCGTACTTTTGCCAGAATTGCGGATGTTTGATAACCACATAACTGCTGTTAGCACTCAGAAACACGAACGCAGGTAAAGCCAGGGAGAGCACAGGCCCCCGCTGCGGTGAGCCATTGTGAACGGCTCTGTGACTGCAAACTCTGGGGCCAACAGAACAAGAAACAGAGTCGCAGACATGATGTAGCGACATGACAATATCCTACCGCAATCAAATGCGTGTTTCTGTGTGTGCCAGTGAAGCAATACCACCCCATGAACCGGCGTTTTCTGTGGAATAGGTGCGTAGCTTTCCACCGCAACTTTGCAAAATTGCTCCGATAAAATGTCGCCAGTAGCTAGTTTTCAAGTCAGAACTCCCCAGGGGTGTCAACACGTCAGAACTCCAGTTCACAACTCCTCAGGGTTTCTTCAGTTCACAACTCCTCAGGGTTTCTCCAGTTCACAACTCCTCAGGGTTTCATACACGCCGAGTAGTTTCATCGCGTGCCGAAACATTCACGCACCAAATCCATTTGATGGCAAACCCTTTTGTTGAAATGGAATGGCAGGCGATCGGGCTGGCGTGAGTCCAATTTCAGAGACAATTTATCTGTCACGAATATGTCTGATCCTTGAATCGCAAGTAACCAAATAGCTAAGGCATCAATGGTTATCACCTATTGATAGCAACTGCATTCACGCTACAGGCAACACTTATCGTTCACTTTCTGTTCAGGTTATTGCACTCTTGTCACATTGAAACGCTTTTGTTCTATACGATAACCGTCACCGGATGGCGTCAATATCGTGACAGGTGATCATTAATTACCCGGGCTATCACTGTAGATGTCTCGATCGCCGTGCCCCTCTATCGGCGCGGAGGGAGTTCCAGAATGACTGCTAATGGCCGGGTCGTCCGGGAAACACGACCTGCGTGACTCACTGACTCAGGCGCCGTGTCGTGCCGCGTGACCTCAGAACCAGGAAACTCGGCCGAGCTGACATTCCCCGTGACTACTCACATGTTGTGGATCGGCGGATAATTGGGAAAAATTGTCCGTTATCGATCGATCTTTCCGCGCTGCCAGTTTTATTTCACTAATGCATTCGCGGGAAGTGGCGGCGGCGTCACCGGCTAGGACGGCATTTCCGAGACCCCGACATTGCTGCGAGCTCAACAGATTCCCGTGTGCAGCGCTGGACTGGCCTGGACAGACACATAGTGACCAGGAAAAGCAGCGAACTCATACCTTTCGCATTCCTTGTGACTAGCCACTGGACCGATTTGGTGTGAAAACGGAAAACATATCAACGCTTGAAGTATTTTTTGAGTCAAGTGACGCCGATTCAAAGGCCTTGTTAAGGGCGAAGCGCAAATCAAAGTAAGTGGCTTGGTTCACATGAGTTGTGACATCGTTTCTCGTAGCCTCCTCCACTACAGTCTGAGTAATGCGCTAATAACATGACTAGTAACTTCTCAACATAACCATTTTACGGACACAACCTTTCGCTTACTGGGGCATTCCACGACAAATCGACAACAATAATTAAATTTGACTCATATTTTTGAAAATTCTGAAAATGGGTTTATAGGGTAATGTCGGGCGCTAAAGCCAGCTGTGACAATCTTTTTTTCAGATCAACGGTCACCGAGTTATAGCCTCGGGCATTTTTGAGAGGTCATGTTGTAAGGCCATCTTCGATCGCCTGTAGCTTGTCAACGAACAGCACGAACGTAATATAATTTCATATGGTTGAGCTCGCACTGATGAAAGAAAACTTTTGGAAGTTTCGGATTTTTCAGTTTTTTTTTTTTTTGACCCCATTACCTCGTGACCTAGTTTGCCATGAAATACCTTGATCTGTGGCACCAACAAAAATCCATTTTTGTCTGAAGTCAAATCAGTTTTTATGAATATTCATTTTTTTTAAAGTAAAAAAAGCGTTTTGCCTATAAAGAGTACTTTTAAGCTTCGCAAAAACTCCGGTAGGCGGCGCTGCGAACACATATCAGTGTATCTTCGGACTGGGTAGAGATATCGAGATGCAGTAAGCCACCGTAGATAGGTCTAAGTATTCAGAGAGGAAAATGTAAGAATACTTTTGTGATCTGAGGTCAAGGTCAAGGTCGTATTTAAGGTCAAATATTGCAGGTAGCGCTTTGAAGACATGTATGTGTATCTCTGGACTGGGTAGAGATATCTAGATGCGGTAAATGACAGTGAATAGGTCTATGTATTTTGAGACGAAAATGTAAATTTACTTTTGTGATCTGAGGTCAAGATCAAGGTCATATTAAGGTAAAATATTGAAATTGCGACCTTAATATGACCTTGACCTTGGTAGAGATATTATATGCAGTAAACGACATAGATCTAAGTATTCTGAGACGAAAATATACGAACACTTTTGTGATCTGAGGTGAAGGTCAAGGTCGTATTTGATGTCAAATATTGCAGGTAGCGCTTTGAACACATTTCTGTGTATCTCTAGACTGCGTAGAAATATCGAGATGCTGTAAACGACAGTGGATAGGTCTGAGTATTCTGAGACGAAAATATATAAATACTTTTGTGATATGAGGTCAAAGTCAAGGTCATATTTAAGGTCAAATATTGAAATTGCGACCTTGAATATGACCTTGATCTTGACCTCAGTTCACAAAAGTATTTTTAGATTTTCGTCTCAGAATACTTAGACCTATCCACCGTCGTTTACCACATCTCAATATCTCTACCCAGTCCAGAGATACACATACATGTGTTCCAAGCGCTACCTGCAATGTTTGACCTTAAATACGACCTTGACCATGACCTCAGATCACAAAAGCATTCGTACATTTTCCTCTCTGAATACTTAGACCTATCCACTGTCGTTTACTGCATCTCGATATCTCTACTCAGTCCGAAGATACACATATGTGTTCACAGCGCCGCCTAACGGGGTTTTTGCGAAGCTTAAAAGTACTCTATAGGCAAAACTTTTTTGTTTTCTTTTTTATAGCGCATATTCATAAAGACTTATTTGACTTCAGACAAAAATTCATTTTTTTATGCCACAGATCAAGCAAGGTATTTCATTGAAAACTAGGTCACGAGGTCATGGGGTCAATTTTGTTTAAAGAAAAATCCGAAATTTCCAAAAGTTTCCTCGCATCAGTGCCAGATCAACCATATGCGATTATATTACGTTCGTACTGTTTGTTAACAAGCTACAGGCCATCAAAGATGGCCTTACAACGTGACCTCTCAAAAATGCCCGAGGCTATAACTCGGTAACCGTTGATCTGCAAAACAAAATACGATTGTTACAGCTGGCTTTAGCGCCCGAAATTACCATATAAACCCATTTTCATAATTGTCAAAAATATGATGGTGTCAAGCCTTGGTCGATTTGTCCCCTACTACAAAATACACTTTGCTAAAACGCAACAAGGTAGACAAAATGGAACACAGAGAATGCCATCTAATACAGTGGTGAATATACGGTTGGGCAAAATGGTCAATTCTCCTTCCCCCCCCCCCAACCGCCTGAAATTGGCGCAAAATTGACACATTTCCTGATATTGAAGAAAATCGAAGCAACTTTTACATAGGAAAGTTTGCTTTAAATAAGCTAGCAATGCATAAGCAAGCGAAATCCGATGAGTTTTCAGAATTGTGTGAGACTTTTTGGACTTTCCCCCCCCCCTCCCCAACCCCCGTTCTGGATCCGCCTGTGATCTGATATCATATGCACATTATTCAGTGGCAAGTCAGAATCACAAAAAAAGTAAAGCGACGGGATTTCCCCAGCTCGAAGAAAGGAAAACTGAAAGGTAAAACAATCACAAAATACAAGGACAAACCAATAAACAATATCAGCTCCATGGCTTCCGAATCACACGTGAGCTTTCACTGTATCAAAGTATTGTTCCGAAATACAATAATACAATAGTTTGTTTCCGAAATTCCTGGGTGGCTCAGTATGTTTTCTCTATGCATTCAAGCAGACAACGAAAACATAATTGTTACCGAGCGGGCGCGAAGCACCCGTGAGGTTTCTCGTCAACTTACTAGACAAAATTACATTTGACCCGGCCCGACCTGGCCCGACCCGGCCCGACCCGGCCATACATACGCTTTTCGGAACTTTGCAACCACTGCTCCGATTGAGATTGGGTTTACACCATTGGATAGGTCCATCAAATCAATTTTGTTTTTATATAGTGCGTTCTGATAGAGGTGGTACCGCAGCGCGTGGCAGTTGGAACACGCGAACGTCGAAATGAACAAAAAACCTTGCTAAAATGATTCTTGATAAAAAATGGCTGTATTAATCTAAGCATTGATTCATACGCTGAAGCATGCAGCGCTCAGGACGTACTCCCTTTTGGCGGATTTAAGAAAGGAGATCATGAACAATTTAATACAACTTAATTTTATGTTGGCATGCATTGAGGCCTGGCAATTTTTCTGGAGGACTAAAATGGCTATGTGTTGCTACCACGTGTGCTCCTTTACCGTTTCATATTTCAAACCTGTTTTAGCTTTACCAGAGCGCGCTCGCTCAGTCATCGCCCAAAAAGGCGTTTTACTGGTTAATATATATACGACTTGCACCTACTTGCAGGAAAATTGAAGTGTAAATGTTAAAAAAGAAGCACTTTGGTAATACTAACCTCAAATGTTGTTTTCTTCTTCTTCTACAAGGCCTGACTTTGAGTGTGTCACATTAGCATGCATTGCCTTATCCTACACGCGGCTAGCCTCGCCGCCTCATCACTCGGAGGTCTGATGCGGTTGCATCAGATGCCGACTGGCAGCGGCTGGCCACGGTCTGCTCCAGTATATATATATATACTGTAACGGGGCCCCCGGCGGTGTCTCCTCTGCCACAACGGACCCGCTCCGCCGGCCTGGTCACTGGTCAGGGGCAGCAATGTCGCCTGGTGTCGTCAGACGGAACGGCCCATTAAAACGGCCGCTGTCCATCAACAGCGGCAGGGCGGCCGGTCGCTGTGACGTCGTCCCTGACCCTGAGGTCGCTGTGACGCCGTCCCTGATCCTGAGGTAGCTGTGGCGCCGTCCCTGACCCTGAGGTCGCTGTGACGCTGTCCTTGACCCTGAGGTCACACCAGCACATGCTGGAAATGTCAGTACCCACTGCTGAACTCGTCCAGAGCAATGTCCTCAGAAAACATACTTCCGAAAACTGTGTATCATGAGCTCGCCGGTAACTCATCGATGCAAGTATTCAGGGCGAGCTGTCTGCTTATTAGGGCGAGCTGTCTGCTATTATTCAGGGCGAACTGTCTGCCATTATTCAGGGCGAACTGTCTGCTATTATTCAGGGCGAGCTGTCTGCTATTATTCAGTGCGAGCTGTCTGCTATTATTCAGGGCGAGCTTCCTGCTTTTCCTATACCCAATCGGCTCGTCTGTGACCAATTCTAAGGAGTTTTTACTGCCGGCAATATAAGCTACGCTACGTTATACTCGCACCGGTACCTTATGTTAAGTCAGTTTAGGTGAACACGGAAGTCCGCAAATGAGGGGGAGGGGGGAAATAACACTGTAAATTTGGAAAAGCAATATAAACTAAGTTAAGTACGCATGTTCCATGATTACATTAGAGACGGCTTAGCTTCATGGCCGCATTGACCGTAGACTCGGCTTACCCGCCTCAGTCGCATTGGCCACTGTCGCGCCAGCTGATGCCGATTTGTAACCCGGCGGCTAATTGACCGCTGACCCGGCGGTGTTCAGCCCGCCATCTTGTCCCATTCGCTGGGCCTGCGACCCGTCACCGGCGCCGGGCGTGCCGACTGGGCCGCCGGTTGCCAGCGGGGTCACCTCTGGGATCCCCTCAGAGACTGAGGTCGCCTCCTCCGAGACCGAGGTCGCCTCCGGGGTCGCCGCTCCCTGCCGGATGTGGTCACTCCGGCTCCGCCCGGACAAATTCGAGAACAAGCCCTACACGCGCCGCGAATTCATGCATAATTGGCGGCGAGCCGGCCGGCCGACGGAGGCCATTCATCAGGCGGGCGGCACGGCGGCAGTAAATCGTGGCGTCTTCTCGACCCCGCCGGCCGGCTGGTGACCGCCCCACCGTGCAGCAGGAGTCACCTGCCGCCGCAGCCGCAGCCGCCGGGCCCCTGCACCCTGCCTGCCCCCGCACTCCGCTGCCCCCGCCGCCGGCGGCGGCCTCTGCGGTGAGCCGGGGAGGACCGGAACCGTCACTTACCCGCGCGTAAAATCATATTGCATCAAATTACACGTGTCGCGCGTAATGACTACACGTGCATGTCGTTAGATGAGTTTAATCACACACGTAAAGGCGACCCTCGATCGACGTATTACAGGCGGCCGCTGATGGATGGCCGCCTTCGATGAACCCTGGCGGTGCTCGGGCCCGGTAAACATAGCCGGGCCACTACTGGTTCGATTATTTATCGCCGTCTGCTCGCCGGCCCGTCCGGTAAAGGTGGCCATTACGGCCCGCTGTGGCCGGCTATGGGGAATTCTGGAAGGCGGTGATGGCGGCCGCAGTGCCGCATAGCTGACTGATGATCGGCTCTGAGCCACAGGAGCGCACGCTAATTGGTGAGCCACTGGACAGTGCATGGTGCACCCACAGTGCTCACACGCACATGCACGGCCGACGGTATCGGCGGCAGCGGACGGTTGATCGGTGCCGTGGCACACCCGCCATGTTCCGCCAGTACCGCGGCTCCGGGTCCGGCTCCAGGACGGGGTTCCCAGCGCGACGCGATCGCAACGCGATACAAGACCAACATTTCACACGATCGGACGCGATCGGGCGAGGCGACGTGACATGGCGTGGCGGGTCGGCCGCTCCAGGGAAAGGGCCGCTCCCGCCGCAGCCGCCGCTGCCGTCGCCCCGGCGAGCGGGCCGGGTCCGGGAACAGAGGCGTAATCCGCGGCGCGGGAGGCCGCCGCCCCCCGGCCACCACCCGATCGCTGTCCCTGCTCATGATCAGCCGGCATTGCAGGCCGGCCACTGATGCAATGCATCATCCGTGAGTTATTGAGCCGTCCCGAGTTCGGGAGGTGCATGCTAATACCCGCCGGCTGCCAGATATAGCTGGACTTATCCCTCCGTTCGGCTGCCGCTGCCGTCGGCTCTGCCGGCCTTCATGTGTTGATCTGCGCGGCTCTCTGCCGGCATAGCACGTCATCCGGCGGTGATCGCTGTCCCGTGACGCGGAGATGATGATTAAACGCGGCGGCGTGTTCAGCCGTCAGCGGCTCTGACGGGTGAGCCATCACCTGGCGACGGCCGCGCCATCTGCGCCGCCAGCCTCGCCACCGATCATCGCCCCAGCACCTCGCCGACACCGCGTCGGAGCCGCACTCAACGCACCGCCGGAGTCGTCAGGGACCGTCCGGGGCCGGCACCTCGGCACCTCCGCCTCAGAGACACCGCTGACGCATTGACGAGTCAACAGGGCACCGCCGTCTGTCGCTCGGCGGCCGGCCAGGAGCTGCCGAATCGGGCGGACTGCGCGGGAGGCCCTGACTCACCCCCGCAGAGCGTTGACTCACCGACCGGGCGTCGGCCGACGTCGAGTCCGTCGGTGTCGACAGCGGACGGCAGCGGCGACTCCCCCCCCCCTTCAGACCTGACGCCGGGCCTAACGGGGCCCAACGGGACGTTACGGGGCTCGTGCTGCCCCAATGGACGCGCCTAACTGCTGTTCGTGGCGGGTCGAACTAATACAAATTTCAGAGCGTAGGATGGCAAGATCGAACAGGGATACTTAACTACAAGCCAATATTTGCTTTTTATTATGAGGCTACAAGTCACTCCTGTTCCTCGTATTAACTTAGGAATTAACTCGATGTTCCGTTTTTCATTTCGTGCTTGTATTGACACAGGCCACAGCCATCTAATTCAAACCCAAACTCAAACATGACTGGCTGTTCAAGCGCCCATAGCCACACAAGGCAGCTTGTACATATATGGGGAGACCCGAGACTCTCCTGACTACTAAGGTGTCGGGAATTTATCGCTGAGGATTCAGGATATAGCAGACGGAAGTGTGAGAGAGATGCTGGCATGCAGCGAATCACTACCATTAGCCAGACTCGCTCGAGCCATGCATGTTACGGGCAAGCGTGGTCTGGGGATTGTGCACTTTACAGCCTCAGTGGCTCCACTCATAGGGCCACGTGCTGCTTCTGATAGGCGTATCCACTCGTGCCAGTATTTTGTTTTAGTCTATGTTTGTGCATGTTTGGTAATCTCATAATACGTATCACGTATACAGAATATAAGACCAGTGCTGCTTCTTAAGATCATGTCTGGGGTAATATGTTTTGGCATGTTTGTTACAAATAAAGCAAGATTTAAGCGATGATTTTGCTTCATTACCAAAGCAGTGCACAGTGCATGGCCACTCAAGTTAAACAACTCTAAACAACCGCAAACTTCAGCCGCAGAGTTTTATGTGTCACACACAGCATGACGAGCAATGCCACGAAAAGCTTCCTCATCGACCCGGCAGTTTGCCAGTTCGTCCATCAACGCCGAGCACTTTCCGTCGCACATAAAAATACCTCAAATGCCGCGACGCCCTCAACCCGTGCCGCACCGTCACCATGCGGGCGATACATATATCGACCGGGCGTCACCTGCCGGGCCGATGTATCGCCCCACCACCGCTGCCGCCATCACCGTTCAAACCTGGCGTGAGTATCGGCCGGCGACGTACACTGCACCGCTCAACACGGCCATCCCGACACGTCCACGACACACTCTAATGAAGACATTGAGGGGCGGCGCCGGGCGCACAGGGGCGCCGGTGATCGCCGCACGCCGCGCCGCCCTGCTGAGTGTCAAATGCCGTGTCGTGGTCCAGTGGCCGACGCGGCGCGCCTCTGACCGCTCGCGCGCCATTGTGTCCGCCGGCGGTGATGGACGAGCCGACATTGTGCTGGCGCTGTTGGGGAAATGGTGCGACCGCGGCGTGATTATGGAAGCGTCGCCATTGCGTGCACCAACGTGATAATGGCATGTCCGAGTACGGAACGACGTGTAGTTTGTCACAGTGAAACGTAAATTTGTGGTCGTGTCCCAGGTACTCCTAATGAGCTTTTGTGTATTAAAGGTCACTCCAAGCAGCAGCATAAATTAGGGGGTTCACGTCAGTAGCCGAAGAATAGGACCATTGCAATTTTCCGTGCAATTTGTTATGGGATGGAAATAATTCGAAGTTCAACATATGTCAAGCGACAAGTCCGATGTAATTTTCGCATATTTTCATGTTCAATCGTTCCATATACCAACTTCTCATTAAGCTCAGTTTCTTGTGGCTTCATTTATGTACAAAATATACTTAAACAGAGGTCTGCAAAAGCACAGTTAATTTCGCCAATAAATCGGTTAGTATGCAGTCAGCATAAATGGACGACAGTTTCTCTTCAAGCTATTAGAGCCAACGCTAACTACCACTTCATAACTGCTCCGGGGTCATACCGTCATGATACTTGCGCAATGCACATTGCACATTCACATCGTGTGACCTGTGATGAGAAGCCATGTCACACTGACACGAACACAGCCGTCGTGAATCGGCCTCCTCCCCTGGCGGCTGATCGGGATGATGGAGCAATCAGCTGATTAATCCCGACGTGATTGGTTCGGCCGGCATTTCTATGCATGCCAAATGTGGCTGTATCACGCTAGATAACGAACTGGATCCAGCCATGTCGTAGCAAGAGATGTGGGGGCTTAAAACTGAGATAGCAGCCTTGTAGAGCATGTTTGATTCTACTTCTCATTAAGTTTTTGCTTATATTTATGCTGTTCGACTTGCCTTTTGTATTCGTTTCTTAGCACAACGAATATCAGCTTTGTGTTTTTGCATAACAATCCATCTTTTGTATTTATATAATAAATAAATAATGCATTTGTCTGTCGTTCTCAGGACGGAAACAAGCCGACTGATAGCAGTTATTTTGCAAATTGTTTTTACCGCTATATTTATGCCACATCCACCTCGATCACGGCGTTTTCGGTGTTTGAAGCTGCCTATCTTCTGATTCACCTCCTGTCCGGTAATGCCTGACTGGGGCTCAGTAACGGCAGGGTACAGGGTGGGTATTAGACGCAGGATGTGCAATATCCCCCCCCCCCCTTCCCACCGTACTGCAGCGGCCATACTGCAGCAAGTCCCGGACGTTCTCAGAGGCGTACCACGCAGCGTCAACGGCTTCTACACAGAAAGCCTCTCTGGAGTCAGGAGCCGAACCCACTCAGCAGCATTCTGCAATCAATGATACGTCACACCGGGAAGTGAGCGGTAATTGTAGTCATTTTCATGGTATGTATCGATTTATCTATCGATGTCATGTAGCCATTGCTGTTTGATGAGTGTCATGACTTGTAATCTGTATTTATACTTTATAAATAAGCCGACTAACACCCAATCATACTTAGCCCACACGTATTAAGGCAATGTCCTAGGATACTGCGGAAATTCCTGAGAAAATGTTGACTCTTTGTGCCGAATTACCGACCCAGAATTAAGACTACACTACCTGTGTATTATACCGTAAACTTAACAACCTAGAGCCGGGCGCCGTGGCGAATGGCCGACGTCCAACATCTGCTCCCTTCCAGGCCCCCGCCAATTGCTGAACTTTTTGCTGCACATCGTACTTGGCTGCGCAAACGCCGCGTGACCTCTACGGGGTCCGGGGTCCGGCCGAGACCGCGACACATCGCCGCGTGACCTCCACGCGATAGCGGGGTCCGGCCGAGACCGCGGCACATCCGTCGAGACGCTGCTATTGCGGACACGTTTCCGGCCCGAATACAGGCCACCAGGGTGCCGGGAGACAGGCCCGGTGACAAAAAGACAGCCGTCTATCGCCCCTCCCCCGTCACGAGGGGACAGGGCCGGTGTCGGGGGGGGGGGGGCGTCATTTGCACGGCGTCACAGGGCGGGTCGGTGCGGTGAGACCCGTGTTGTACAGAGCCCGTGATGATGGTGTGAGCCGGTGGAGGGGGGGGGGGGGTCATTTGCACGGCGTCACAGGGCGGGTCGGTGCGGTGAGGCCCGTGTTGTACAGGGCCCGTGGCGTCACAGGGCGGGTCGGTGCGGTGAGGCCCGTGTTGTACAGGGCCCGTGGCGTCACAGGGCGGGTCGGTGCGGTGAGGCCCGTGTTGTACAGGGCCCGTGATGATGGTGTGAGCCGGTGGAGGGGGGGGGGGGGGGTCATTTGCACGGCGTCACAGGGCGGGTCGGTGCGGTGAGGCCCGTGTTGTACAGGGCCCGTGATGATGGTGTGAGCCGGTGGAGGGGGGGGGGCGTCATTTGCACGGCGTCACAGGGCGGGTCGGTGCGATGAGGCCCGTGTTGTACAGGGCCCGTGGCGTCACAGGGCGGGTCGGTGCGGTGAGGCCCGTGTTGTACAGGGCCCGTGATGATGGTGTGAGCCGGTGGAGGGGGGGGGGGGGGCGTCATTTGCACGGCGTCACAGGGCGGGTCGGTGCGGTGAGGCCCGTGTTGTACAGGGCCCGTGATGATGGTGTGAGCCGGTGGAGGGGGGGGGGGGCGTCATTTGCACGGCGTCACAGGGCGGGTCGGTGCGGTGAGGCCCGTGTTGTACAGGGCCCGTGATGCTGGTGTGAGCCGGTGGAGGGGGCGGGGGACGTCATTTGCACGGCGTCACAGGGCGGGTCGGTGCGGTGAGGCCCGTGTTGTACAGGGCCCGTGATGATGGTGTGAGCCGGTGGAGGGGGGGGGGGGGGGGCGTCATTTGCACGGCGTCACAGGGCGGGTCGGTGCGGTGAGGCCCGTGTTGTACAGGGCCCGTGGCGTCACAGGGCGGGTCGGTGCGGTGAGGCCCGTGTTGTACAGGGCCCGTGATGATGGTGTGAGCCGGTGGAGGGGGGGGGGGGGGGGTCATTTGCACGGCGTCACAGGGCGGGTCGGTGCGGTGAGGCCCGTGTTGTACAGGGCCCGTGATGATGGTGTGAGCCGGTGGAGGGGGGGGGGGGGCGTCATTTGCACGGCGTCACAGGGCGGGTCGGTGCGGTGAGACCCGTGTTGTACAGGGCCCGTGATGCTGGTGTGAGCCGGTGGAGGGGGGGACGTCATTTGCACGGCGTCACAGGGCGGGTCGGTGCGGTGAGGCCCGTGTTGTACAGGGCCCGTGATGATGGTGTGAGCCGGTGGAGGGGGCGGGGGACGTCATTTGCACGGCGTCACAGGGCGGGTCGGTGCGGTGAGGCCCGTGTTGTACAGGGCCCGTGATGATGGTGTGAGCCGGTGGAGGGGGGGGGGGGGGTCATTTGCACGGCGTCACAGGGCGGGTCGGTGCGGTGAGACCCGTGTTGTACAGGACCCGTGATGCTGGTGTGAGCCGGTGGAGGGGGGGGGGGGGGGGCGTCATTTGCACGGCGTCACAGGGCGTGTCGGTGCGGTGAGGCCCGTGTTGTACAGGGCCCGTGATGCTGGTGTGAGCCGGTGGAGGGGGGGGGGGCGTCATTTGCACGGCGTCACAGGGCGGGTCGGTGCGGTGAGGCCCGTGTTGTACAGGGCCCGTGGCGTCACAGGGCGGGTCGGTGCGGTGAGGCCCGTGTTGTACAGGGCCCGTGATGCTGGTGTGAGTTGTCGGCCATCACCGATACCGATCGCGGCTGTCGGCCGGCACATCTATTCAGACATCTCCCGAGACCGACGCGACGGGCGAACGCTAGAGAGGGAAGAGGAGAGCGGGAGAGGACTGAGAATAGAGAGGAGTGGAGAACGGGATTGAAAGGGATACCGACCAATGAACCGCGCCGATCCGTTCTGGGGCAGATCTGCGCAGTTATACGCTCAATACAGGCAGCGGCATTGCGGCGGAATCCGCATTCCACATAACTGCCTGATCAAAGTCGTGTCGTATTCATTGATTGCGCAAAAGATAATCCCAGCTAAGTGGGTCGTATGGAAGGATTGCATATAAGATAACGTGGAATGTAAACTCTGATCGGTGTATAAGAGGACTTAGGGGAACGCTTGCCATTGATGAATAGTCGTAAGCTGTCCAGCACCGATCCCTCTTGTCCTATAACTAGTTTGGCTGATACCCTCATCAGCGGGATGTCTTTGCCCCCATTCCTAACCACCGAGCTAACGCGTGACCACATAACGCACCGTAGCGGCGTCAAACCTTACGGGCTACGGCCCACCCCTCCACCACCACACCACGGGCCGCCGCCCCATCCGCTCCGGAGCGGCCGGGCCTGCCTGGCGCGGCGGCCACCACCGCCCCGAGCGGCTCCGTCCAATTACCGCTGACCGGGCGCCATTAGTGGGGACACCAGCGTGTTATCTGCCATTGGTCACGGCGGCGTGTGGGGCGCCACCCGCTTACCACCGCCGTCACGGCGTACCACGACCCGCGAAACAAAGGGCTGGGTGGTCGCAGGGCCGCGACACCCTATCCCATTCGCACCTGGCGGTCCCAGCCCGGCCAGAGTCCGAGCCGCCGACCGCCCGCCGTCTCAGGCCCGGCCCGGCTCGGACCCGCGGGCAAAAACGGCCCACAGGACCCACCGCGAACCAGCTGCGTCCGCCGCAGCTCACGAGAGTTGAAGTAGGCCGCAGAGGCACGGAATCAAGCTCAGGTCACGGCCCTGGGGTCAGGTCACGGTTCCAAGATCAGGTAACGGTCCCAGAGTTAGGTCACGGTATTAAGGTCACGTCACGGTGTTAAGGTCAGGTCACAGTTCTAGGGTCAGGTCATGGCCCTAGATTCAGGACACGGTTCTAGGCTCAGGTCACGGTTCTAGGGTCAGGTTATGGTTCTAGGGTTAGGCCATGATCCTGGGATCAGGTCACGGTGTTCGGCTCAGGTGGGCGACGGTGTCTGCCGAATATGAGGGTATTACGAGCCGAAGTCTGTGGGTCACGCGTCACAGACGTGGCAACAAGCAGGCAGCTGTCACTGACGCAGGCGCAGCTGAACAGGCGGACTCTGATACCTATGTGACGGTGGACAGCAGGCTGAACAGGCGGGCTCTGTCACCTATGTGACAGTGGACAGCAGGCTGAACAGGCGGACTATGCCACCTATGTGACGGTGGACAGCAGGCTGAACAGGCGGACTCTGTCACCTATGTGACGGTGGACAGGTCGTGTGGCAGGCTGAACAGGCGGACTCTGTCACCTATGTGACGGTGGACAGCAGGCTGAACAGGCGGACTATGCCACCTATGTGACGGTGGACAGCAGGCTGAACAGGCGGACTCTGCTACCTATGTGATGGTGGACAGGTCGTGTGGCAGGCTGAACAGGCGGACTCTGTCACCTATGTGACGGTGGACAGCAGGCTGAACAGGCGGACTATGCCACCTATGTGACGGTGGACAGCAGGCTGAACAGGCGGACTCTGCTACCTATGTGATGGTGGACAGGTCGTGTGGCAGGCTGAACATGCGGACTCTGATACCTATGTGACGGTGGACAGCAGGCTGAACAGGCGGACTATGCCACCTATGTGACGGTGGACAGCAGGCTGAACAGGCGGACTCTGTCACCTATGTGACGGCGGACAGCAGGCTGAACAGGCGGACTCTGTCACCTATGTGACGGCGGACAGCAGGCTGAACAGGCGGACTCTGATACCTATGTGACGGTGGACAGGTCGTGTGGCAGGCTGAACAGGCGGACTCTGATACCTATGTGACGGTGGACAGGTCGTGTGGCAAGCTGAACAGGCGGGCTCTGTCACCTATGTGACGGTGGACAGCAGGCTGAACAGGCGGACTCTGATACCTATGTGACGGTGGACAGCAGGCTGAACAGGCGGACTATGCCACCTATGTGACGGTGGACAGCAGGCTGAACAGGCGGACTATGCCACCTATGTGACGGTGGACAGCAGGCTGAACAGGCGGACTCTGTCAACTATGTGACGGTGGACAGGTCGTGTGGCAAGCTGAACAGGCGGGCTCTGTCACCTATGTGACGGTGGACAGCAGGCTGAATAGGCGGACTCTGTCACCTATGTGACGGTGGACAGCAGGCTGAACAGGCGGGCTCTGTCACCTATGTGACAGTGGACAGCAGGCTGAACAGGCGGGCTCTGTCACCTATGTGACAGTGGACAGCAGGCTGAACAGGCGGACTCTGTCACCTATGTGGCGGTGGACAGGTCGTGTGGCAGACTGAACAGGCGGACGCGCGAGGTTTTTGCAGTGCACACTCCGCATTCTCTGCCGTTGTATACCTGGGGGCGTTGACTGGAGAGAGGACGGATCACTCGACTCGCGAATGAGCCAACATCTCAGAGGGAGAGGCAGCAAGAGACTCCTCATTAGAGTGTGAACATTGAGTGACACGATTCCAGACCCCATCTCAGATGCCAACCTTGTGTGCAGTTCTGTTATACTTTAAGTTAGGCTAAGCTGCATCAGATCCGGGCTAAAAGCTAAAAGTTATTCGGTGTAAACCGTGCATGCGCTGCCTGTTCACGCCCTCCCTCTCTCCACCCAGTGGCGTGCGAAGATAGGAATGTGATAGTCCATCGGTCCGGAAACTTGCACTGAAATTGGGCCGCTTTCAAACTTCTGGCAACATCAGTGGACACGTGCCAAACCGCCGAGCAGCAGCGATCCGCACATGATCGTCAGTTACCGCAGATCAAACTGCGCAGAATCTCTGCCGAGGCGGGCCCCGCTGCAGGTCATCAAAACATTGAGTCAGCGCTGACCGCAGCCGCGGGGCCGCGTGCGATGCGGCGGCGTCACCCGAACTGCGATAGCACCCCGCAGGCCCCCACCACACGTCCTCTGAGCCGCCCACGGCCGGTCTGTCAGGACACCACCGAATGTTTCCCTCCTGTCCGCGGTGATGACAGGACGTCCCCCCTCCCCCTCCGCCGCGGCCCGCGTGATCACAGGACGATGACGTGTCCAGTCTGCAGGGTCACCGGGTCACCCCTCCGCTGTCCCCCCGGAGGCCAGCGGAGGGACAGCATCCCGTGATCGCGACCCGCCACAGCACACCACAGATGTCAGATGACGATGTCAGATGACGATGTCAGATGACGATGTCAGATGACGATGTCAGATGACGATGTCAGATGACGATGTCAGATGACGATGTCAGATGACTGTGTCAGATGACGGTTTCAGATGACAGCGACAGATGACGATGTCAGATGACGATGTCAGATGACGATGCCAGATGACGATGTCAGATGACGATGTCAGATGACGATGTCAGATGACGATGTCAGATGACGATGTCAGATGACGATGTCAGATGACGATGTTAGATGACGATGTCAGATGACGATGTCAGATGACGATGCCAGATGACGATGTCAGATGACGATGTCAGATGACTATGTCAGATGACGATGTCAGATGACGATGTCAGATAACGATGTCAGATGACGATGTCAGATGACGGTGTCAGATGACGATGTCAGATGACGGTGTCAGATGACGATGTCAGGTGACGATGTCAGATGACGATGTCAGATGACGATGTCAGATGACGATGTCAGATGACGATGTCAGATGACGATGTCAGATGACGATGTCATATGACGGTGTCAGATGACGGTGTCAGATGACGGTGTCAGATGACGGTGTCAGATGACGGTGTCAGATGACGATGTCAGATGACGGTGTCTGATGACGGTGTCTGATGACGGTGTCAGATGACGGTGTCAGATGACGGTGTCAGATGACGGTGTCAGATGACGGTGTCAGATGACGATGTCAGATGACGGTGTCTGATGACGGTGTCAGATGACGGTGTCAGATGACGGTGTCAGATGACGGTGTCAGATGACGGTGTCAGCGGGCTCTTCAGATGACGCCGCGCCGCCGCCGCCGCCAGAAAGGAGTCTCGCTGTTTATCCGGCGGACAGCGGCTATTTTTACAGCGCCGCCACTGAACAGGTCCTCCTTGTTCTGTATGCGCCACCGCGCACGGCTCGCTGCCATTGCACGCGTTCGGGGTGCACGACGGCCGCGCGGCGCCACGATCGGAGCACTTCGATCTCCACCTCACTATCCCCTCCTCTGTTGTAGATCCAAAGTGACTTCGGTATCCACCTCACTCTTCCCTCCCCTGCCTGTTGTAGATCCAAAGTGACTTCGGTCTCCACCTCACTATCCCCTCCCCTAGTGTAGATCTAAACTGACTTCGTGCCGGTAAGGACGATGCGTCTTGATGCGTTCAGCGTTTCCGGTACGTTTTGTTCAGCGTTTCCGGTACGTTTTGTTCACGTTTCCGGTACGTTTTGTTCACGTTTGAGAGTATGACGAGTGGTTCGGAGCGGATCCAGGGGATAGAGGCCACGCCATAAACTACCCCACCAAAAAGGCTGAATTCGGCCGAAAATTGGCGTATTTTCCGATTTTCCTGAAAATACTTGCGAATTGTATTCAGAAGAGATCGTTTAAAATCAGTTCTTAGAACACAAGCAAGCGAAATCTTTTACTTTTGCATTTGTCCAACGGTCTGGGATTTGCTCTCAGACCCCAAGCGCTGGTGGCCGATGGTCACATGTGACTCACGTTAGCGCGCGAACCTTCCAAGACTGATCTGACACTGCTCCGGGACCACCCACGAGCATGTGCGGTCAAGGAGAAGGCACCAGGTGCTAACTGGGGCAACATACGTTATCTGATGCGGGACGCTACTTGTGGCTCATTGGCACACGTGTCAGGTGGTAGGGTTTCACTCAGTTCATGGCAGTTTTATTCCCTTTATGCTTGGAGAAGAAAATACCATTACAAAAATTGTTCCTACAATTTAGTACCTAAACAGCCACGTCATAGAAGTTAGTGCTGATGTTATAGCTTCGGAAGATGATAACAGGTGCCTAGGTTGCCTCCGTGGACGCGAAGCGGGTATGCAAAATACATGAATAGGTCATAGAAACATACTGTCAAAAAATATTTTGCGAATTTGATACTCTTAAACCCTGCGAAATAGTGCCGGTGGTCGCGGCGGGATCTGGGCCCGGTTGTACATCTCTTATAACTGCGGCTTTTTGTCCTATCTGATTCATATCTGGGTCTGGTTCATATCAAGCTAGGATAACCTGTCACATTGAGTTGCTGATGTCGTATTTTATGGTGCGAACGCTAAGACCGATTTTAGGAGTAAAAATGTATTCAAATGTTTTCAAAACTGCCTGTTTCAGCAGGTATCATGTTAACATTGTTTGTGAATACTGAGGTGAAGAAAACGAGTCCGTCCGATCAGTGTAGGCACGGGGATTTGCAAAACAGATTGCAAAACACCGAGTTATGAGGGTTTCGGTTGCTGATCTACCACTCTCATAGCAGAGAGGGGAGGGGAGGCTAGGATAGAGATTGGGGTAAACAAGCTGAATCCGCCCTCCAGATCGCGAACAAAGTGGCGGTTATAGTCGTAACTTTAGGACCAGCGAAGAGGTCTCCTAATTTTACGAACATTATATATAGATGACTTCTCGAGGTCAGCCGTCCCACGCATTCTTGTCTTGACCAAAATGGTGTGTGACGGGAGGAAATATAAATCCATATACTCCCGTGGTAATTAAACCACTTTTCCCGTTATGGTAGATAGAAACGCCCGACGTTTACAAAATAAATAAGGCTTTGTTAAGTGACTTTTTGCAATTGTTCTGAACTTTTTTGGAACAATCAGAATTCGATGGGCGTAGGCATTTTCAAAATACCTTCTCTTGTATGTCTAATTACAAAATTATATAATCTCACATTAGCGACGGAAGACCGTAATAGTTTGTTTGTTCTTAATTGGGTGAAAAGATGATTATAGGTTGCGTCCTCTGCGTCCTATCATCGTTAAATCAATGCAGCTGACTTGAGCTGATATCGCAGCCGCTGCTCCGCCTCGTCTACGCAGGTGAGCGCATTGGCCGAGGTCCGAGTGGGGAGGGTGGAGTCCCAATTAAGAGAATTCAAGCTCCAAAAAGATGAGTAACGCGTTATAAAATCAATCTTAAGCTCATACGTCAGAAGCGCCGATTGCGGCCACCACGCCAGCCTTGTGTGGGGTTGTACTATAGCTATGTTATACAGATGCAGAGACGGCATACCCAGGGTAGCAATGCGGTCTCTGTCCGGCTGTCCGGCTGTCCGGCTGTCCGGCTGTCCGGCTGTCCGGCTGTCCGGCTGTCCGGCTGTCCGGCTGTCCGGCTGTCCGGCTGTCCGGCTGTCCGGCTGTCCGGCTGTCCGGCTGTCCGGCTGTCCGGCTGTCCGGCTGTCCGGCTGTCCGGCTGTCCGGCTGTCCGGCTGTCCGGCTGTCCGGCTGTCCGGCTGTCCGGCTGCCGGCTGTCCGGCTGTCCGGCTGTCCGGCTGTCGGCTGTCCGGCTGTCCGGCTGTCCGGCTGTCCGGCTGTCCGGCTGTCCGGCTGTCCGGCTGTCCGGCTGTCCGGCTGTCCGGCTGTCCGGCTGTCCGGCTGTCCGGCTGTCCGGCTGTCCGGCTGTCCGGCTGTCCGGCTGTCCGGTCGGCTGTCCGGCTGTCCGGCTGTCCGGCTGTCCGGCTGTCCGGCTGTCCGGCTGTCCGGCTGTCCGGCTGTCCGGCTGTCCGGCTGTCCGGCTGTCCGGCTGTCCGGCTGTCCGCTGTCCGGCTGTCCGGCTGTCCGGCTGTCCGGCTGTCCGGCTGTCCGGCTGTCCGGCTGTCCGGCTGTCCGGCTGTCCGGCTGTCCGGCTGTCCGGCTGTCCGGCTGTCCGGCTGTCCGGCTGTCCGGC
>JAXIVJ010010196.1:0-48164 GCA_036785665.1 Chirona hameri
TATTTCGTTCACGGAACTTCATCAGATACAGTAATAACAAAATGTGCCACGGAAAAATAGCCAAGACGGAATAAGCAGGTCGATCGAAAAGACACCAGAACGTGACGGCGGAACGTGACAACACTCTAAAGGAACTTAAAATTTAAAAACATACAGCAGCCAAACATTTGTGGGTTAAAACGATATTACGAACATACTCTAAAGGAACCTAAAATTTAAAGAACATACCGCAGCCAAACATCTGCGGGCTATAACGACATACGAGCATACATAAACACACAAACACACGCACTCATACATGCATCTATATAATTCAAACATACTCAATTGATACACAGATGCAATATCATGTCTCCCTAACGACGGTTCAGACGTATACACTATTAAGAAATAAACCTCTATGTGGTTGATGAGTATGGGACAGGGTGGAGTAAGCGCCATGATGACGTATTCTTGTTTAAAGCTGGCTTTTGATTTCTAATCTCAATTGATTCAGTGATTCTTAGGTTGGCCTCATCCTTACAGGTGTGTATGATTTTGATCTCAAAGTCGTCATTCTTTGTCTGTGTGTTGGGGTGTGCTACTAAAACATGATCGCCTAAGTCGGTACCTTTTCTCTTATTCCTAGCATCGCCTAAGTGCTCCATAAATCGTGTTCTTAGCATCCGTCTTGTTTTGCCCACATAAGTATCTTTACAGAGTCTACAGGTAATTTGGTACACTACGTTCTTAGTGTGACATTTGCCTTTTACCCCGGCTTCGCAAGTGCTACACGATTTACGGTTTCCCCTTGGGCAGGATGGGGGTTCTAGCGCAGATCGTATAAGTTTCTTGGTAAGTGTCGGGCCACTATTCCATGCCACTCGGATGTTGAGGTCAGATGACTTCGCTGCTGCGTTGATCTTACGTGTCAGTGTCTCGTCAATGTAAGGAAGTGAAACGAAAGTGGTGTTGTATTTGACGTGAGGTTGTTTTCGCTTATACCTGGCTGCGTTCTCAATGATTGCGAGTGTACTATAGCTCGTTTGGTTTGCATGGGATGGCTAGATGTAAAATGAAGAATGATAGGTGCTGCCATAGGTTTTATATATAGTTCTGTGGTGTAGACTCCAGATTGTTGTACTGTTAAGAGAGTATCTAAGAAAGGGATTTGTTTGTGTGGTGAATGATCTGAGCGTTCTATGCTGAATTTCAATGCTGGATGGAAACCATTTATGAAGTCGAAGTATTCGTCTAAAGTTTTTGAGCCATGAGTCCATATACCAAAGATGTCGTCTATATATCTAAGGTAGGTAGTTGGTTGAAGTGTGTTCGTAGTGAGCATAAGAGATTCTACTGTATTCATGAAGAGAATGGCTAGAGGGGGTGCTATGCGGCTACCCATAGCTATACCTTTGGTTTGTTGATATATATTTTTACCAAAGCGCACGTAATTATTGCTCAGGCAATGTTCTAAGAGTCGTTGGATGTCAGGGATTGTAAGTCCAAGAAGATCTACTTTAGATGAATGTGTTCGGATCATTTTTATCGTCGACTCAATCGCTTCAGCAGTAGGGATGTTGCCGTATAAATTGTTAACGTCCACCGTGAAAGCGATGGCACCTTTTGGGAATCCAGATGGAAATTGTGATTTCAGATGGTTCAAGTAGTCATATGTGTTGGTCAAATGAGCAGGGACGAACACCAAGAGTTGGGTAATGATTCGTTCTAGAAGCCATGAGAGTTTGTCGATGGGGTCACCACATGCTGATACGATAGGTCTCATTGGGGCGTTGACTTTATGGGTTTTCGGTAGGCCATAAAGTTCAGCAGTGCGAGATTCGGTTGGTTTGATAGCTTGGATTGTTTTATCAGGGAGTTTTCCTTCCAATGTTACTTTTATGAGATCGGAAGTTTCTGCATCAAGTTTTTTGGTTGGGTTTTTAGGCACTGGATGATAGTCCTTTACTATTGCTTCTGTTTTTTGTATATACTCCTTTTTGTCCATTAGCACCAAACCTTTACATTTATCAGACCGTTGAATGATGAGATTGTTGTCTTTTTGTAGCTCAGTGAGTGCTGATAGGTCGTCTTTAGTATGATTGTGGTTTGTTGTTTGTCGATGATGACTGTATAGTTCCATTACTTTCTGTTTTAGTTTTTTGAGAGCGTGTTCTGTGACTGGGTTAGCCTGAGGTGCTTGTTTTGTATCGGTGTCACTGAATCGTGGTCTGAGTGTGATCTTACTATCAGGTTTCTGTTGTGTCTGTTGTTGCGACGTGTTAACCTGGATCTTATTCTTATTTTTCTCTTCGATTTCCTCTTTCCAGGGTATAGCAAATGCCACCTAGCCATCCCATGCAAACCAAACGAGCTATAGTACACTCGCAATCATTGAGAGCTATACGGTTAGTATCTGACAAAGCGGCACAGGACAGGGGTTTAAAGAAAATAACAGATCTGTTCATATCTAATGGATACCCACCTCAGCTTATTAAGCACATACAAAACGCAGCCAGGTATAAGCGAAAACAACCTCACGTCAAATACAACACCACTTTCGTTTCACTTCCTTACATTGACGAGACACTGACACGTAAGATCAACGCAGCAGCGAAGTCATCTGACCTCAACATCCGAGTGGCATGGAATAGTGGCCCGACACTTACCAAGAAACTTATACGATCTGCGCTAGAACCCCCATCCTGCCCAAGGGGAAACCGTAAATCGTGTAGCACTTGCGAAGCCGGGGTAAAAGGCAAATGTCACACTAAGAACGTAGTGTACCAAATTACCTGTAGACTCTGTAAAGATACTTATGTGGGCAAAACAAGACGGATGCTAAGAACACGATTTATGGAGCACTTAGGCGATGCTAGGAATAAGAGAAAAGGTACCGACTTAGGCGATCATGTTTTAGTAGCACACCCCAACACACAGACAAAGAATGACGACTTTGAGATCAAAATCATACACACCTGTAAGGATGAGGCCAACCTAAGAATCACTGAATCAATTGAGATTAGAAATCAAAAGCCAGCTTTAAACAAGAATACGTCATCATGGCGCTTACTCCACCCTGTCCCATACTCATCAACCACATAGAGGTTTCTTTCTTAATAGTGTATACGTCTGAACCGTCGTTAGGGAGACATGATATTGCATCTGTGTATCAATTGAGTATGTTTGAATTATATAGATGCATGTATGAGTGCGTGTGTTTGTGTGTTTATGTATGCTCGTATGTCGTTATAGCCCGCAGATGTTTGGCTGCGGTATGTTCTTTAAATTTTAGGTTCCTTTAGAGTATGTTCGTAATATCGTTTTAACCCACAAATGTTTGGCTGCTGTATGTTTTTAAATTTTAAGTTCCTTTAGAGTGTTGTCACGTTCCGCCGTCACGTTCTGGTGTCTTTTCGATCGACCAGCTTATTCTGTCTTGGCTATTTTTCCGTGGCACATTTTGTTATTACTGTATCTGATGAAGTTCCGTGAACGAAATATCATATAATTCTTAACTTTGTTTTATCTTTTTGAAATATCAATGAGCATCAGGCTAATTATAATCTCTCTTTATATATATATATATATATATATATATATATATATATATATATATATATATATATATATATATATATATATATATATATATATATGTGTGTGTACATTTCATTATAAAATGTGGAGCGTTCTCTTGCTCCAAAGACACGCTGCCGAAATGTGCGGAGGGCGGGTCCGGCCGACGCGACCCGAAAGTCTAAGTTTAAGTTAGGTTTCGCCATGAAATAACACCCGCATTGAAACACAAAGCCCAGGACAATGTGGTAGGAAGAGTTCCGAACACAGTGGTATAAGTTTCATAGCATATATATATATATATATATATATATATATATATATATATATATATATATATATATATATATATATATATATATTTCCCCTTCCTTATTTTATATTTTTCATACATGTATATTCTCCCCCATCTCCCTCGGTGAGAGGGATGGGGAGGACTTTCCCCGTCCTCTAGCAACCTACCATAGGTTCTCAATGCGCGTTCAATCCAGCAGCTCGCATCTAATAGGCAGTGAGCCGTGAGCGCAATGGCTCGTTTTTTATATTACAGAGTGTCTTAACCGCGACTTACTGGTGGGTATTTCCCCCCCCCCCTCCCGTTATTTTGCAATAGCTCTTAAACCAACACCAGTATCGTCACCAAACTTGCAGTACCTTCTCACATCAATTCTACACATGTTAGCTAAAGCTAAAGTAAAAAGATGAGGTTATGATAGGTCAACCGGGAATGACGTCAGAGTGACGTCATGTTCTTTGGTTTTTGTTGAAAAATAATGGTTTGCGGAAAACGCTGTCTAAGGTACAATGTTTGAGATAAATGAAATTGTCTTACATCACATTACTGACAATAGACCGGGCAATCAAACTGCTATCTCGATTTTTTTCATTCTACATTTTGAGATGTCAAATATTTTTTTTTTTACAAAATTTTCAAAAAAAATCTGAATTATCCAAAAACCGGAATACATGTGATCGAAACGTGTTCGGTAAATTTGTGTACCAAATTTGAAGTCGATATCTAAAAAATGACTGGCATGACCTTGAAATGCAAAAATCGACCACCTCTTACTATGCATAAAAAAATAATTTCCGTTTTTGCTTTTCACTTCTATTTATATGGAGCAAACAATGTTCTAAGGTCATTTTTCGCAGACGAAAAACAAACCCATAAACATGTGTTACAACGCCTAATGACCGTAATCTGCAGTTCGACTTCGTGACCTCGGATGACCTTGACCTGACCGAAGGTCATAAACAGCTAAGAATGGTACATATAAGTGTCAGACACACTAATCATACCTATTTATCGACTGCTTATGCGTTTAATATCGCAATTTGCGCGACAATTCCATCCATCGAGACCTTTTGACACGGTCAAACATTTTGTGCTTGACCTGACCTGTGACGTCATCGGTGACCCAGAGGTCAACAATACTATGTTCACCTCAATACATTTCCCAGGGCTATTGAATTCCGTTTGCAATTTTACAATCGGTCCAGTGGTTCCGGATATCCGAGGGGGAGGGGGCAAAAAATAGCCCCCTCCCCCCACAGTAAGTCGCGTTATGGAATATACCCCAGTAACTCGCGGGTTAAGGAATGATGGAAAGTGCGTTGCAATCCATTTACATGAAAGAAGCAACAATTATCCTCTACCAAATCAAACGGGAAGTACAGTTCAAGTCATTTTGCCCGAGCGCCGCTGCGTTGGGCGCAGCGCGCTAGCTGATTCACGCTGATACGCGATTTGGAGATTATGTGGAGATTTTAGCTCCCCTTTATATCCTGTTTCTATAAGACAACCTGACTTTTAGAATGTCAAAACAGTACAGTTTGTATTTATATCATTTGGATGCGTTTGAAAATAATTCGGGTCGTGCCCAGCCCGGGCCCAGTGCTATAAGGTGACCCGGGAAGCAGGTCAGGTCACGACCCACCAGTCGCGCGCGAGTAGGGTGGAGGGATGTGCGTTAGCAGGCGCCATATTGCTGAGTTAGGCTTTAGTGTCGGTGTCTCGAACCTTTCAGTGCCGAATTACTGGAGTACCTGGACATACAATTTGGCGAGGATCTTGGTTCTTCTTCGGCGCAAAATTCTAGCGTAAGGTTTCTCATCTCCAAAATTAAGAAGAAGTTGGAGGCCGCGTGTCTAGGTATGTTTAAATTTGTAAGCACTATCAGCGAGTGGCTGAACGGCGATTTATGCCTGTCCTTGCCCATTTGCCAGGCTACCCACCGCGGAAGACCAAGCCACCATCACGCCAACAGAGTTCCCAGGTTAGTATGCTAGGTACTCGCACACTAGCTTGGAATGTACATAAGCCGTTCGCTATTATTATTGGATGTAGCAGTTGGATTTAGCTTACGCTTAAGCTTGATTTGAGTCGTGGCCATTCATTGTGGGTTGTTACACCTCTATTTTCCTTGATTGTCTCGCTTGAGATAACATATTTGAAATCAGCGGACCAAAAAGGACCTACTACTCATTTGCTTTGTCTTACAGGCTGCCAAAGCCAGCTTTCGGGCCGTGGCGCGCTAGAAGGGTCAATCTGCCCACTGTGCACCGGCCGCCGGGAGACGGCGCGCGGAGGTGGGCCAATCGGCCGCCCAGCGTGGCTCCCGGTCTTGATTTCCGGCGTCTTTTTACCGCGCCGCTGTTCTCGTTTCATTAAGTTCTCAGATTAATTATTCAATTGTGGTTTGTGTCGATGAGTCATGGCCGCGGTCGTATTTCTGCGTCTGTTTAATAATTCGATTTTATTCACGGCTGAGCGGTGCAGAACAAAAACTTGGGCCACTAATGGGCTCCAGTTGATCCGAGGCCGAGGTGGTCAGATGCGTGGCGGTCGGACCCGACGGTAGCGCCCGGCCGCATTCTCCAATATCAAACCGCATGATCCGCAAATCCGGGGAAAACGGCTTTTGGCTCGACTTTGGACATGACACTGAAACGTAGTCCTCCTCGGCACCTCCGGAATGCTCGTGTTTCCATTCAGTAATGGGAAGCTTCCCAATTTCATGCGTTTTGAAACTAATCAAGACAGATGGAGCCCAAATTATTTTGATCTCGTCCGAAATTAGCGTTTAATTCGGACAAAGAATGGAAAGAGCGGTAATGAAATTTTAGAACGGGAAATGTTATTAAGCGTGTTGCTTTGTGTCGGAATCGGGCGTGTCGGCCCCCGGCCAGGCGCACAAACCGCCGACTGCAGCCCGGCTAACAGGCGTGCCGACACCACCGGCCGCTTTCTACTCCCGGGGCTGTGACCGTGTAAAAAAACGGCGGCCGATCGGAAGGCGTTGGGGCTCAATCACGGCTGTTTGACCACACTGAGTGGCCGTGTCCTCTTCTGCGGCCGCTGACGAACGTCCTCTATACAGCGTTAACAACATTTGGTTCGGTGTACTGGTTACCACACCAAATACTTACAATGTTCTTGCTTGTTCAGATCAAAGTCATGCAACGCGACGCATACGTTGCGTACAAGTAAAGCATGAAACAAATGGTATGTATTTAATTTCAGGAAACAATGGATTCCCTGACAAAACGTACGATACTGATTCGCACTTAATCGGCTTTATACAATTTCGATGCTGATTGGTAGAAAGCAATACAAACTTTAGACTTATGCAAGAATAAACAGATTCATTAGGATAGCAAGCCATAAGTAGGCCCATAATTAGGTACGTGTGTCATTAGGTACGTGTAAAATGTGTCTGCATACGAATATATTCAATTTTGCAACTATTTGCAATGGTTGTAGAGCAGAGGTGCATAAGCCGATTTCCTTTGCAGGGAAATATTCACCTTTTGATTTATTTTTCTGCATTATGTTATGCAACATGTATGGTATCAAATTGATCGCGTCTCAATTTAAAACTGAAATAACAACTTTGTATATTTCGAAAATTCAATGTTTGAAGAAGAAAAAAGTACATATACTTCTTTCGGAGTTCATGATCGGTGTTTTCCCTCCACTATTGGAAGCGCGACATATCTGGTGCTTTTGTTTCAATCTGTTCAACGTTGAATACCTCTTGTTGACTTGCATATATTCGCCTGGCTATCAAATTGGGTACAAAGTTTACGTAGTGCTGTGCATTTTTTTTTGTCCACAGATGTTGAGTTCAAGAAGCTTGTTTTGGGTCACAGATAAATTATTTCTCTTGAAATATTTGATATCTTTAAAGAAAGATATTCCAGATAAAATGTATATTTACTTTAATGATTATAAGGCTATGTGTGTCTGAAATGTATGATTAACAAAATATTATAGTGGCGAGTATCACCCATTAACACTATTAGTGGCAGACTCCTGGCTACCCCTATTAGTGGCAGGGGGGGGAGGGGGGGGGGGGGGCGGATTCCGCCCCCTCGGAGATCTCGAGATCTACTTGTTCGATTTTCCCAAATCAAACGGCGTTTGATTCCGCTCAACATGATCTACATTTATAAACAAATAGAACACCCGAATTTGTTTTATAGGGGGACAACAGGGCGCAAAAACTACAAATATTAAAGGTATTTGTGATCCAACACAGCTATCATGTTTATCAACCGATTTCAACGCAACTAAAAGGGATCGATAGAGATTTAATTGGGGATTGCTATATAGTAGTGACTTTTGAAAATTCAAAAATCATAGGCGTTTTCAGGTCACTAAATTTGGGGGTGAAATAAATGCCTTATAAAACCGTCTTTTTTTCTTTTTTTCTTCGATAAATGAAATGGTGCGCTATTGTGACATCGGACACAACAGTTATAAAGCATATTTGCATCCATAGGCGGTGCCAGGTTAGCGAAAAAGTAAGGCAAAATATATACAAAATAACTTCCTGTAAATCTCCCCTTTTCAAGTCCCTGAAACTGCCTCTGCCATGCAATATTTATCATAGTTCACTAAAATCAACGAATTTGCACTTATTTCAATCACCGTAAACCTATGTAACTCCTTTATACTTCAGGCAGTTAGGAAGAAGCCGTGAAGATCGCATCTCCGTATTATCGCCAAATGTCACAGAACAAAAAAAATCCCCCAAAAACTGGGCTTTGGAACCGCCTCTGTTACGATTAGGAACTCAAAATTTAAACTCCATATGCGGAATTCAATTCTAGGAAAAGTCCCAAAATTGCACGGGTTTGCTCTTAGCCGTTCGGGAGATATCTGCGAAAAAACCCTGAGGGGTAAGCAAAATCTGCCCCCCCCCCTTGCCACTAATAGGGTTCCGAAAAGTATTAACGGCACCGTAGATACAAAACAAGGAACTTCGTAGTCGGACCTCTTGAACACCTATCGTTGAAGTTGAACATTTTGTGTGCAGTAAAAATGCGTTTGTCCATGACAAAAATAAAGTTCTAACGCAATCTTTGCCAAAAAGCGCTGGAAAGAATAACTTTGCGTGTAGTTACATAGCCTCATTCTCATGCAGTATCAACTATCGTGTAAAGGACTGAACGCAATTTGATGACCAGCGGAATATATGCAATATGTATCCAAGAGCTTTATCAGAGGTCATGGGTATGGGAGGGTCATTAGATTTTCAGTTTCACCGTGACACAGTACCATGAAAAGTTGTTCCATTTCTCCTGAAAAATTGTTCCATTTCTCCTGAAAAATTGTTCCATTTCTCCTACAAAAAAAAAAATATCCTGGAAAATGGTTCCATTTGTCCTGCAAAAATTGTTCCATTTCTTCTGATAAGTTGTTCCATTTGTATAGTGCTGAACAAGTTGTTGAAACGAAAAGATGCACATGCACATTATGTACATTATTTACATGGCACAGAGCAGCTAGCTAATAGCTGGCATTGGACATGTTGCTATCACAACTCAGCCTGTCCCACAACACATTATCAGGCTGCCTTCAAGAGACTTATGTGCCAGGTCAAGTGAGGCAGCATAAACAGTCAAACACCCTCTAAGACAAATCATCTACTGTCGCATCATCACCCAAAAATCTGGCACAACTATGGGCGATGCAGCATCGTAACGACAGCCTATATCACCGTGAATTTATGATGCAATATACATTTATTATATATCATTAGAATGCATAAGAGCCATTCTACAACATGGTGTTATTATGTTTTCTTATTTTTTCTCATTTTAAAATTTTGCATATTTTTGAAATTTTAGATTTTTTTTCTGTACTCTTGCCTTTATGAAATTCCATGTTTGAACCATATAATTTTTATGGGCAATCAATTCTCTTTCAACCCAAAAATATAATTTCTGTGTTTTCGTCCATAAATACGTCAAACTTTGTTATATTACATGACGCTTTTTCATGAAAAATCCGTTATTCACCAATTACTTTTGAATGAATAAAGCTAGAGGGATACGGTGAATGCCATGTTGTTGCTCTCGTCAAGGCACGTTTAATGACATGCAAGAAGACCTCTTTCTGACATTTGGTGACCTTGACCTGAGGGGATATGGAACTGGTTACCGGACGTGTGCCCTTCACAGCGAGGCAATGATATGGAACTGGTTACCGGGCGTGTGCCCTTCACAGCGAGGCAATGATATGGAACTGGTTACCGGCTGTGTGCCCTTCACAGCGAGGCAATGATATGGAACTGGTTACCGGGCGTGTGCCCTTCACAGCCAGGCAATGATATGGAACTGGTTACCGGCTGTGTGCCCTTCACAGCGAGGCAATGATATGGAACTGGTTACCGGCTGTGTGCCCTTCACAGCGAGGCAATGATATGGAACTGGTTACCGGACGTGTGCCCTTCACAGCGAGGCAATGATATGGAACTGGTTACCGGGCGTGTGCCCTTCACAGCGAGGCAATGATGTGGAACTGGTTACCGGGCGTGTGCCCTTCACAGCGAGGCAATGATATGGAACTGGTTACCGGCTGTGTGCCCTTCACAGCGAGGCAATGATATGGAACTGGTTACCGGGCGTGTGCCCTTCACAGCGAGGCAATGATATGGAACTGGTTACCGGCTGTGTGCCCTTCACAGCGAGGCAATGATATGGAACTGGTTACCGGGCGTGTGCCCTTCACAGCGAGGCAATGATATGGAACTGGTTACCGGCTGTGTGCCCTTCACAGCGAGGCAATGATATGGAACTGGTTACCGGCTGTGTGCCCTTCACAGCGAGGCAATGATATGGAACTGGTTACCGGCTGTGTGCCCTTCACAGCGAGGCAATGATATGGAACTGGTTACCGGGCGTGTGCCCTTCACAGCGAGGCAATGATATAGAACTGGTTACCGGGCGTGTGCCCTTCACAGCGAGGCAATGATATGGAACTGGTTACCGGGCGTGTGCCCTTCACAGCGAGGCAATGATATGGAACTGGTTACCGGGCGTGTGCCCTTCACAGCGAGGCAATGATATGGAACTGGTTACCGGGTGTGTGCCCTTCACAGCGAGTGTCCGGGAGAAACGCTTATTCAGCGATTCAGTCGTTTTTGAAACGTACTTTTTGGCAACGAATAGGAAGTGAAGCCTTCAGCAATCAGAATCTGGTCATGGTCAGGTCGTCTCAAACTCTCCGAAGCCGGTGCACTTTTCACTGTGCCACCGACACCGTCTACATCTACATCTACCATTTATTGACCACAATCGTCATGTCGATTATTACGTCAATTGGAGTGTCCGTAGAAGGTTCAGAAATTAGTGAATACTACGTAATTTTGCGACAAATGCGTCAGATGCGTCAGATGCGTTCTTGCCGTGATACGTTTCGAGAAGTGCCACTCACACTCAACATCAATATCTTCGCGATGACACGAAATGTTCACGAAGTTAAAACGTTTCTTGCACTGGGCGGTGAGCGGGCAGCCGTCCGTCACGTCCGTCACGTCCGTCTTTTTTAAGGTCTGGGACACGTGACTTCAAAATAGGAATTAAATATTAAACGCATGTACCATACCATTGTGTTTCAGTGCTCATTGCCAAGTATATTTTGGGATCTAAATACTACTTCAGTGCCAAAACGTTGTTTGAAAGAAAACTAAACATCCTTAGTTACCCTGGTGATAAACGCCATTTTCAAATACCTAGGGGTCACAGGACCCCACTTGACCTGAGGTCACGAAGTCAAATTAATAAAATACTTGAAATTGAAAACAAAACTCGCCTCGCAATGAAAGAGAAGAGATATTTGCAATTATAATGATATACTATAAACCTATGTTAGGCTTTAAAGTACCGGAGCTAATCGCCCTCAAATATTGAACTGCAACGCAACCAAAGAAAAATGCCTCAGGCCATATCTCCGAGGCAGTTGTCACTACGAAGCTGAAACCTTCACAGATCGATTCAACGCCCATGATTACCTAGAATACCAACTTTGGTCGTCATTACTTGCATGTTAGTGTCACTCTATGGTAGACCGGTGTTGGACCTTTCCATGCCGCTACTTGACCTCAGGTCAAGGTCACCAAATGGCAGAAAGAGGTCATATTTATATTATTAAACGTGCCTTGACGAGAGAAACAAAATGGCGTTCACCGTATCCCTCTAGCTTTATTCAGTCAAAGGTTGTTGGTGAATAAAGCATTTTTCATGAAAAAGCGTCATGTAATATAACAAAGTTTGACGTGGTTATAGACAAAAACCCACACATTTTAGTTTTTGTTTGAAATAAAATTGATTACCCATAAAAATGATATGCTCCAAACATGGAATTTCAAATAGGTAAGACTACAGAAAAAAGTTCGAAAATTTCAAAAATATAAAAAACTTTGAAATTATTAAAAAAAAATGAAACAATAACTGTTGCATGTTGTAGAATGGCTCTTATGCATTCTAATGATATATAATACATGTATATTGCATCATAAATTCACGGTGATATAGGCTCACAAATATTGACCTGCAACATGACCTAACATGAAGCACAACACGAATGCACTGAGATGAAGGGACGCTGTGCACAAACTAATTGAGCTAATATCTCTGGTTTTCATGCCAAAATGATGCCAATAAGTCAGATTTAGCTTGGATCTGATCATTGACGCACTCAAGAGCCTTAGCACAGCGCGACCAAAACCTTGAAATATGACTACGTCACAAATTTTTGACCCCCAGCGGGGGCAAATTTGATTATAATTTTGGAAATTTTATGAGATATTCGAAACAAGCGCTTCACAACGCATCAGAAAAGTTGCATGGAGCAGCACTTTGAAACCAAATTTGCAAAAGAGCCACCCTAATACATATTGATGTGATGATGATTAAGTGAATAATACATCTGATGTGGTTTTGACAATCAGCTTTTATTTTATTTTTTATTTTTTTTAGTCCGAATGTTTTGTGTAGGTGAATTTCCGGGGTCAGGACCCACGCTAAGCAGAGCTCGTTGCGCAGGTCCTGACCTCACCACTCGATCGCGCAATTCTTGTTGGCCGGCATAATTTTAGAGACGAAAGTTTTACGTGCCCGACATACCTGGACACGGTCTGCCCCGCTCACTGACGTCACCTGACCTTGAGTGCGACCGCTGCCACCGGCCGCAGGCCATCCCAGTCAGGAGCAAATAGCGAGCGCCGAAGCGACTCGAACCCGGACTGCCAGTACCGGGATAGGTCAGAAGTCCAGCGCTCTCCCACTGAGCTACCGGGGCGCACAAGATTTACAAGATTTATAAGAACATGATCGCTTAGTAAACCTTCCCAAGAATGATATAGTATTTTTGTATGGCATTTTGCCCCCCCCCCCCTCAAGTACTTCATGAGAAGGAGCATTTTGTCCCCTACCTTATCCATAAAGACAGAACACTTTACCACCCCTGAAATCACCATTGTCATAGTGACGATATCGAAAGTGCCGGAATCTGCCTGATGAGATCAAACCCTTCTTTAAGTAAAGGCTGTCACATTATTCTTATCATGCGGATCTTCAATTCAAAATATTTATTAAGTAAAAATTCAGTGTCTGATTTGCCAAAGTTCAACTAATTTTAATCGTGACTTATGCGATTCAGAAAACGACTCGAAATCAGCGCACTTGAACCCAATTTTATGTCCAGACGATTATATGCCGTTGAATTACCTCTCAACAAATCGCATACACTAAATACGTCGTCGTAGGGGGCCAAGTTAATCCGCCGAATGCATCACGGTTTTCTGAAATGTTTATTGATTGATTATGGGAAAACGGTTCATATAAATGTTTCATGTGTGCATTGTAATGTATTAAATACCTACGCGTTAAAAATTCATGGCGAAAACATCACAATTATTTTATTAAAAAAATAGTCGAGAACACTAAATAGGAGGTCGCCGTCCGGGGCCAAACTAAACTGCAGATTTCAATGCACTTTTTTCAAATGCCTGTTGATTGTTCATAAACGTTTGGTACATATTCACAGAAGATAGAGTGCAGGAAACATATTGCATTCCTTCATGATAAATAACAATGCGTAGGCAGGCTAATTTTAGCTCGGACAGTGAATTCGTTAGCAAGTACTTGCTGAGTACCGACCGTTATTAGCGTGGAACGCTTATCAACTTTAATTTGAAATATCTTTGGGTAGGAATGTTTATATGCAAAATGTTATCAATTTAAAATATAGTTTTGTCTCGTCTGTCGATTTCAAGTAATAACTCCATTATTGTAGGCAAAGGTTAATATTTCCCCTTAACAATATTTATATATGCTTGCATTGCTGCAATAAACCATACAACTATACGTTACAATACATTTGATGCACGCACATTTGTTTCTGCTATTGTGTCATCTATCTCTACAAAAATTAATGCAAAGCATTTAGTGATTATTTGTTAGTGTCTACGTGTGTATGACATCATCGGCATTTCAATAACCAGGTAGAGGTAAATATAGAGTGGTAGAGATAGGACAGAGACAGTACAGGTAGAGACTTAGCGTTAATATCACCTGCCGACTGTCATTGGCTTTCATGCGACCTCCCGACTGTCATTTGACATTCATGTGACCTCCCGACTGTCATATGATATTCATGTGACCTCCTGACTGTCATTTGACATTCATGTGGCCTCCCGACTGTCATATGATAATCATGTGACCTCCCGACTAACATTTGACATTCATGTGACCTGCTGACAGTCATTTGACATTCATGTGACCTCTCGACTGTCATTTGACATTCATGTGACCTCTCGACTGTCATTTGACATTCATGTGACCTCCCGACTGTCATTTGACATTCCTGTGACCTGCTGACAGTCATCTGACATTCATGTGACCTCCCGACTGTCATCTGACATTCCTGTGACCTCCCGACTGTCATTTGACATTCATGTGACCTCCTGACTGTCATCTGACATTCCTGTGACCTCCCGACTGTCATCTGACATTCATGTAACTTCCCAACTGTAATTTGGCATTCATGTGACTGCTGACATTTCGTGACAAAACGTCTAAACAAATAGTCTAGATCCATTCATAAAAAAACGTCGTTTGTGCAAAAGATGCAGCCTTTTGAATAGAGAACTTTTGAGAGGGGAGGTGAGGTTCGTCCGTGGTGAGGTTCGTCTGTGGGGAGGTGGATACACAAGTGAACACCTCTCATGTCGTGACAGAATCTGTGCTGTTGTCTCTGGCCTTCCAGGAGGCAGACGGCTGAGGACAGTGCCACAGCGTGGCCCGGCCAGTGTCGAGGGTGTCAGGAGCTGCAGACGGCTGAGGACAGTGCCACAGCGTGGCCCGGCCAGTGTCGAGGGTGTCAGGAGCTGCAGACGGCTGAGGACAGTGACAGCGTGGAGCTGCAGACGGCTGAGGACAGTGCCACAGCGTGGCCCGGCCAGTGTCGAGGGTGTCAGGAGCTGCAGACGGCTGAGGACAGTGACAGCGTGGAGCTGCAGACGGCTGAGGACAGTGCCACAGCGTGGCCCGGCCAGTGTCGAGGGTGTCAGGAGCTGCAGACGGCTGAGGACAGTGCCACAGCGTGGCCCGGCCAGTGTCGAGGGTGTCAGGAGCTGCAGACGGCTGAGGACAGTGCCACAGCGTGGCCCGGCCAGTGTCGAGGGTGTCAGGAGCTGCAGACGGCTGAGGACAGTGCCACAGCGTGGCCCGGCCAGTGTCGAGGGTGTCAGGAGCTGCAGACGGCTGAGGACAGTGCCACAGCGTGGCCCGGCCAGTGTCGAGGGTGTCAGGAGCTGCAGACGGCTGAGGACAGTGCCACAGCGTGGCCCGGCCAGTGTCGAGGGTGTCAGGAGCTGCAGACGGCTGAGGACAGTGACAGCGTGGAGCTGCAGACGGCTGAGGACAGTGCCACAGCGTGGCCCGGCCAGTGTCGAGGGTGTCAGGAGCTGCAGACGGCTGAGGACAGTGCCACAGCGTGGCCCGGCCAGTGTCGAGGGTGTCAGGAGCTGCAGACGGCTGAGGACAGTGCCACAGCGTGGCCCGGCCAGTGTCGAGGGTGTCAGGAGCTGCAGACGGCTGAGGACAGTGACAGCGTGGAGCTGCAGACGGCTGAGGACAGTGCCACAGCGTGGCCCGGCCAGTGTCGAGGGTGTCAGGAGCTGCAGACGGCTGAGGACAGTGCCACAGCGTGGCCCGGCCAGTGTCGAGGGTGTCAGGAGCTGCATACGGCTGAGGACAGTGACAGCGTGGAGCTGCAGACGGCTGAGGACAGTGCCACAGCGTGGCCCGGCCAGTGTCGAGGGTGTCAGGAGCTGCAGACGGCTGAGGACAGTGACAGCGTGGAGCTGCAGACGGCTGAGGACAGTGCCACAGCGTGGCCCGGCCAGTGTCGAGGGTGTCAGGAGCTGCAGACGGCTGAGGACAGTGCCACAGCGTGGAGCTGCAGACGGCTGAGGACAGTGACAGCGTGGCCCGGCCAGTGTCGAGGGTGTCAGGAGCTGCAGACGGCTGAGGACAGTGACAGCGTGGAGCTGCAGACGGCTGAGGACAGTGCCACAGCGTGGCCCGGCCAGTGTCGAGGGTGTCAGGAGCTGCAGACGGCTGAGGACAGTGCCACAGCGTGGCCCGGCCAGTGTCGAGGGTGTCAGGAGCTGCAGACGGCTGAGGACAGTGACAGCGTGGAGCTGCAGACGGCTGAGGACAGTGACAGCGTGGCCCGGCCAGTGTCGAGGGTGTCAGGAGCTGCAGACGGCTGAGGACAGTGCCACAGCGTGGCCCGGCCAGTGTCGAGGGTGTCAGGAGCTGCAGACGGCTGAGGACAGTGCCACAGCGTGGCCCGGCCAGTGTCGAGGGTGTCAGGAGCTGCAGACGGCTGAGGACAGTGACAGCGTGGAGCTGCAGACGGCTGAGGACAGTGCCACAGCGTGGCCCGGCCAGTGTCGAGGGTGTCAGGAGCTGCAGACGGCTGAGGACAGTGACAGCGTGGAGCTGCAGACGGCTGAGGACAGTGCCACAGCGTGGCCCGGCCAGTGTCGAGGGTGTCAGGAGCTGCAGACGGCTGAGGACAGTGACAGCGTGGAGCTGCAGACGGCTGAGGACAGTGCCACAGCGTGGCCCGGCCAGTGTCGAGGGTGTCAGGAGCTGCAGACGGCTGAGGACAGTGCCACAGCGTGGCCCGGCCAGTGTCGAGGGTGTCAGGAGCTGCAGACGGCTGAGGACAGTGACAGCGTGGAGCTGCAGACGGCTGAGGACAGTGCCACAGCGTGGCCCGGCCAGTGTCGAGGGTGTCAGGAGCTGCAGACGGCTGAGGACAGTGCCACAGCGTGGCCCGGCCAGTGTCGAGGGTGTCAGGAGCTGCAGACGGCTGAGGACAGTGCCACAGCGTGGCCCGGCCAGTGTCGAGGGTGCCAGGAGCTGCAGATGGCTGAGGACAGTGCCACAGCGTGGCCCGGCCAGTGTCGAGGGTGTCAGGAGCTGCAGACGGCTGAGGACAGTGACAGCGTGGAGCTGCAGACGGCTGAGGACAGTGCCACAGCGTGGCCCGGCCAGTGTCGAGGGTGTCAGGAGCTGCAGACGGCTGAGGACAGTGACAGCGTGGAGCTGCAGACGGCTGAGGACAGTGCCACAGCGTGGCCCGGCCAGTGTCGAGGGTGTCAGGAGCTGCAGACGGCTGAGGACAGTGCCACAGCGTGGCCCGGCCAGTGTCGAGGGTGTCAGGAGCTGCAGACGGCTGAGGACAGTGACAGCGTGGAGCTGCAGACGGCTGAGGACAGTGCCACAGCGTGGCCCGGCCAGTGTCGAGGGTGTCAGGAGCTGCAGACGGCTGAGGACAGTGCCACAGCGTGGCCCGGCCAGTGTCGAGGGTGTCAGGAGCTGCAGACGGCTGAGGACAGTGACAGCGTGGCCCGGCCGGTCGCGGTGCCGAGTGTTGGCAGACTGACGGCACTTACGGATGATAGCGGAGGAGCTCAGCAGGCACAGCAGGGTCAATGCCCAATGCTGACCGGTTTGGTGCAGGAGCGCGAGTGCGGAATGTGTGTGCCAAGACAGTACCGACACTTTTGTCGGTGTGAACGCATTTCATCCATTCATAGCGAACCTTCTGAAGGAAATGTAATACAAATGTCAGAAGAACAAAATATATCCGTTTACTAAATGTTTCCTTATCTGTCGTACGGAAGCAGACGCCCCAAGAACTGTTGATAAATATGTTACAGAGATGAAGAAGTTGATGGTTAAGTGTGGTCACAGTAGCTGACGGCTGCCGGAATGTTGACCGCTTTGAACGAATAAAATCAAATGTGAAATCCCGCCATATCTTGTGAGGATCAACGCTCATCATTTGGATACGTTTTTCGGCCGATTCAGTAAAGATGTGAAGTTATAGATAGTCAAGTTGTCTGGCAAACGTCCACAGTTGATATTTTACTATATCTCCAATATATCATTAATTTATCATTGTTCATAAGCAAGCTTATCAACCAATTTCACAGAATATTTCTTCTCACGCATGAATAGCATACTCACTTACAAACATAGTTTGTTACTACCCGTTTTCACGTATGATTATTGCGCTGAAAAGATTCTGAAACATTCCTGAAAAGTTTTTTAAAGCTTTGGTATATTATACATTCCAGGAAATGAATTACTGATTTAGGCTATATTATCACTATTGAATAGTGATGGATACATGTATTGAGCTCATAATAAGTTTATGATACAAAATTGGCCGTTTTTAAAGAACATAGGCGTCTGGAGTCCATTCGTTCAGTTTAGCACACCGTCTTTTTTTTGTCTTTTTTTCTTTCTTTCCCGGAACGGCCTATAGCCATTTTCCGGGGAGGGGCAATGACCTCTGGCAATTTGCCAGGCAAAAAACTACGTTAACCGGTTTATGTGACCCGGAGCAAACTAGGGACTAGGGCAGCTATTTTACGTTAAGTGAACTGTTCACAGTAAATCTAAAGTCTATCTTACGTTAAGTATTTCGTTCAAAGTCAAAGTTAAAATAAAACACGAGACACATACATACACAATATATTTCATACACACACAGAGCAGGTGACAGGCCCAGGTCGGTCTGGTCAGTGGTTGTGTGGGTGCTCGGAGTGTGCTCAACATAACTCGCCGCGGCCGGTCCCGCGGGGGTGCAATTCTCTGCCATCTAAAAGAATATACACTCCCGGGAACCGTGTGCAGCGAGTTATGTCGTGGTGCCTGGAGCACACTCCAGATCAGATCTGGTGTGACAAATCGGATCTAGTGTGGTAGTGTAGGTGCTCCGAGTGTGCTACAACTGCCGCGACACGGTCCTCAAGCGTGTGCAGAGTCATGTTGTAAGTATCTCAGGTATTGAGCACACTCGGGTGTGTGTGTGTGATAGCGTATTGTAGGTCAGTGCGATGCCGTGAGCGAGAGCCTAATCGCACTACCGGCCCCTGCACTGACCAAGGACCAAGCAATGAAGGTGTGGGGGTGTCATAGCAAGTGTTAGGTGATGCCTGTCGACCACCTGCCTGGGCCTGGGAATAATACTTGTACAGTGTCAGAGTTGATGGAGCCGTGGGGGTGCCGTCATTGCAACAACGGGAGACTGTTGCCAGTCTCCCTGGCTCCGGCGCCTCGGCGAGACCTGGTTGTGGGGTGTGTTTAGCTGGGCGAGAAGTCCTGAATAATAAAAAACCCAGCGTCTATAGCAAAGGGGAAAAACCTGCGCGGTGGGCCAAAAATGCGCAAGTCAAAAAACCCCTGTTATATTTGTTTAGCCAAACGTGTTTGGTAGAGATAATCTAAGAGGGGACCTATCAATACAAGATAACTATCACCTAACAGTGTAAAAAAGTTTGACGGGGTGGATACTGCACGGCAGCGCAGTGGACACCGCACCGCAGCGCAGTGGAATGGGCACCGCACCGCAGCGCAGCGGCCACCGCACCGCAGCGCGGCATCGGCATCTGTGATCAGGGGCGGGTGTTCATCAAACCGCCGCCAACGCAAAACCGCTCATCAGCCATCGGCGTCCCATCGCAGAAATCCCCCGCCAAATCAGCCACGTCACGAACAGCCACGCCCAGAAACCCTCGCCGCGCGGCCGAGATCCAGCAGGGGGCCCCGCAACAAGACACCGGCAGCCAACGCGCAACCCCACGTCGGCAGCAACATGATTTAACATACTGCACCGCAGCGCAGCGGACACCACACCGCAGCGCAGTGGAGTGAGCACCGCACCGCAGCGCAGCGGCCACCGCACCGCAGCGCAGCATCGGCATCTGTTATCAGGGGCGGGTGTTCAACTACTCGGCTTTGGCAAGAGCGGAGTACAGGGGAGAGGAGGGTTGGGAGGAGCATTACGTTAAGAAATGAACAACGAATTCCAATGGAACCTTTCGTTGCGCGACTGATTTGGCAGGGAATCATGCCGCCGCCAACGCAAAACCGCACATCTACCATCGGCGTCCCATCGCAGAAATCCCCCGCCAAATCAGCCACGCAACGAATTTCGCCGCGCGGCCGAGATCCAGCAGGGGGCCCCCGCAACAAGACACCGGCAGCCAACACGCAACTCCCACGTCAGCAGCAACATGATTTAACAGTTAGTCAGAAAGTTATTTTTGACTGGTTTGGCAGGGAATCATGCCGCCGCCAACGCAAAACCGCACATCTACCATCGGCGTCCCATCGCAGAAATCCCCCGCCAAATCAGCCACGCAACGAATTTCGCCGCGCGGCCGAGATCCAGCAGGGGGCCCCCGCAACAAGACACCGGCAGCCAACACGCAACCCCACGTCGGCAGCAACGTGATTTAACATAATTTAACATGCTGCACCGCAGCGCAGCGGACACTGCACCGCAGCGCAGAAGCCACCGCACCGCGGCGCAGCATCGGCGTGTGATCTGGTTTGGCAGGGAATCATGCCGCCGCCAACGCAAAATCGCACATCAGCCATCGGCGTCCCATCGCAGAAATCCCCCGCCAAATCAGCCACGCAACGAATAGAACCCTTCGCCGCGCGGCCGAGATCCAGCAGGGGGCCCCCGCAACAAGACACCGGCAGCCAACACGCAACTCCCGCGTCAGCAGCAACTTGATTTAACAGTTAGTCAGGAAGTTATTTCTGACTGGTTTGGCAGGGAATCATGCCGCCGCCAACGCAAAACCGCACATCAACCATCGGCGTCCCATCGCAGAAATCCCCCGCCAAATCAGCCACGCAACGAAGAACCCTTCGCCGCGCGGCCGAGATCCAGCAGGGGGCCCCCGCAACAAGACAACGGCAGCCAACACGCAACTCCAACGTCAGCAGCAGCACGATTTAACAGTTAGTCAGAAATAACTTAATGAAGTATTTTGTTGGAGGTGATTTATTGTTTCTTGTTCAACCGTCTCAAATTGCGGCGGTAGCGGTTACTTTCAGAGGCTTTCAGAGGCTGGGGGGAGAGGCTATCCTGTCTTATAGGGCGAGGGAGCTGGGAAGGAGGGTGGGGGGAAGGGAGGGATGGCGGGGAGAGGGTCGGACTCTCTTCAGGGAGACGGGGAGGGGAGAGGGGGGAGCGGGCGGGCGGGGAGCTGGGGCGGGCGGGCGGGGAGCTGGGGCGGGAGGGCGGGGACTGGGCGGGGTTGCGGGCGACTTTCCGGGAGACGGCTCTCATGAGAGAGTCGTCCGAGGAGGGGAGGTCCTCCGAGAATCGGCTCTCCGCTGGTGCTGAGGAGGCCGGGGAGGCGGGGCCTGAGTCGGTGTTCGACTCGGCTGGTTGGGCTGGGGAGCGCGGTGCCGGTGGATCAGCGGCAACGGCGCCTTCGAGGTCCGACAGAGATGCCTCGGGGAGCTGGGGTGGTGGTCGGGGGGTCTGGCGGTTGGGGGGTCTGGCGGGAGGCCGGTGGGGTGGGGGGAGGTTCCGTGAGGTGGGAGGGGCGGCCAAGCGCCGGGGGAGACCTGGGCTGAGAGAGGTGGAGGGCGGGGCGTCCGGTGGGCGCCGACTGTCGCCGCGCTTCAAGCGCTCCGTCTCGCGAGCGAGGCCCCAGGCCAAACACCGGCGGTCCCAGGCCGGGTGGGCCTGGTCGCACGTGGCGCAGCGTGCTGCGCGCGTGCACCCTTCGGTGCCGTGCTCGCCAGCGCACCGACCACAGGTGGCGGTACGCACCCGGCAGGTCCACTTGAGGTGGCCGTAGTGCCAGCACTGCTGACACTGCCGGGGGGGGGGGGGGGGGGGGCGGGATCCACTCCCTGACGGGGGCAGCCACGTACCCACAGTGGATGTGGGTCGGCAGCTCCTTGCCTCGGAAGCGGAGCCGAATCAGCGGGTTGGGCTGATCGGGTCGCCGCTTCGATGGCGAGAGGCGAGTCACCTCGCACACCCCTTGGTGTGCGAGTTCCCGGAGGAGGTCGTCCTCCGAGAGCTCGGCCACGTCTGGGCACCATGCCAGACCCTCCACGGAGTTGAGGTGCGCCGGGGCCTCCACGGCGACCTTCACTCCGATGAAGGTGGTCCGTCCCATGACACTGACGTTCTGTTGGGACGTCAGTGTCTCGATCAGGAGTGCTCCTGACCGAATGGGCTTTGCGCTGGCTACGTCGCCACAGATGGCGACCAGCCAGCGCCGGACCTGGAACGGGTTGACATTCCTAAATAGAATGCCATCCGCTCGCCACATAAGGAGGCAAGCGGGCCCGTCCGGGGGGTGGGGTCGGGGGGGAGCCGTGCTCCGGGTCGGACCCTGGGAGGCCCCTGAGGGGAGCGGGGAGTGGATCCGACCGGGGAGGTGCGACGTCGCGCACCGGGGGGGGGACCCCAGAGGGGGGAACCCCGGAGGGGGGTCGGGGGGGGGGGGCGGAGGAGCGGGGGGGTCGCCATGACCGGAGGAGGGAGGGGAAAGTTACAAACAGGAACCTAAGTTTTACGTTAATTTGCCACACACGGCAGAACGTGTTGGCAACTGCAACTGCAAGTTAACTCAAAGACTGGAGGGGAACTATACCGTGGAGGAGGCCTATTGCCAATCTAATGATTCTGCCTACTTAAAAATATCTAAGAGGCTACCTATCTAAGGGTCTAACGACCCTGCCACATGCACGTGGACAGGGTCCCGCACCCGGAAGCGGTGGAGGGCTGGAGAAGGCTGGCTAGAAGGCGTCCGTGGTCCGATGTCGATGAAAGGATGAGCACACCGTCATACTAGTTACTAAATCTGGCAGCGTCATGGATCACAGGTCAGTCTGCGCATGAGCAGTGATGTGCCAGCATAGATTCGCCACCGCTTTCGACCTGCGTGCTGCACGCACATGGACAAGACCAAGCCGCCCAGCCGGGCCGCCGGATTGGGCCGGATTGGGCGAGTCCATTGCGTCCAATAGCGTCACACGCCACATAATCTTTCTGAATCATTCTCAAGTTTTGAAAAGTTTCAGTCGGTGGAGGTCTGTCATCACAACTGACCGATCAATGCTAGTTACCACCAAACCGCACCAAACCTCTAATTGCTAATTACCACCAAACCGCAATTTTGTCAACATATTATATTCTTACCAATATTACAAAATTCTGAGGGACATTTCAAGCCAAAAATCGCATGTAAAAGTTGTGTAGTTAAGGATTGGAATGTCGAAACTTTTCAAAACATTTTAAAATGTTTTAAAAAGTTTCGCACAATAATCCTTCGTGAAAACGGCTACCATGTCACATGACCATATGTTGAAGCAGAGCAATTTACTTGATTTAGCATTCTTCGTGTCAATTTTCACTCCTTTTTAGGCTCGATATTAATTTTGCTCTTACCCGTGTGGCGCTGGGGGCGTTTTTGTCCCCCTACCTCATTTGGCTTATCAGCGATATCACAAGAACGCGTAGCGATAGGAACTTGAAAGATTATGTGCCTTCAAATAAATACATAGGCCACATGTGGGTAAACTTTGGTGTCAATCCTATATGTCGGTTCAGGTCACAGTGACATCACAAAGCCAACTGTATAGTCAGTAGTTCACAGCCCAGAGCTATAAACAGTGGAAACGTTTTATAATACCTTTCAAATTATTACATTGGGTCTGATATCATAACTTGGGGTAACACAGAGCTCATTTGTCTTTGACCTGACGTGACCTGGCATGAGCTGACCCTTGACCTTATGCGATGCTGAGAAGGAAATAGGTCAACATTGGTATCATTCGAATGGCCGTGATGCAACAAATAAAGTGGTATTATTTACGGCTTCACAATGCTTTCATTGCTAGCCATCTTACGTGACGTGTGATAAGGTCAGGGGCAGGGGGATGCAGATCATGTTAGGTCAGGGGGGGGGGCAGATCATGTGAGGTCAGGGTAATATCAAATATTGCATAAAGTTTTGATGTGTGAGATGATAGCTGATGCTATTGTGAGAATAAATTGAAGAGATATGAGCATAATATGGCAGTAATATCTTTATTGTATACCAAATATACGAAATGGAAAGATCCGAGCTTTCGTGGCCAGCACACAATCAAGGATGAAATTTCTACATGCTTTTGAAAAATCTAGCACACAGCTTGCGCACGTTCCGAATTGCGGTGGGGTACTCATAGTCAATATCGCATAATACACGTACAGACACACATACATACACAGTATACACTCATAGGCGTAGGAGAAGGGGGCAAGGGAGGGGGGGGGGGGGGGCAGCCGCCCCTCCCCCCCCCCCCCCCCCCACATTTTTGATTTTAACATTACGCCTATGGGCGTTGCATGGAAAGAATCGACTTCGGAATGCCTCCGCCCCCCAACTTGAACATAGTTCCTACGCCCCTGTATACACTTCACACTTATCGGTCACATTTCACACGTCTGTGGGTTGTTATGAAACACCGAGATGTGTGAAGTGTATAGGTATGTGTGCTTGTACATGTATTATGCGAGATTGAATATGAGAACCCCACCGCTATTCGAAACACCAGAGAAGTGTGAAGTGTATATGTATGTGTGTCTGTACGTGTATTATGCGATATTGATTATGAGTACCCCACCGCAATTCGGAACGTGCGCAAGCTGTGTGTTATATTTTTCAAAAGCATGTACAAAACTCATCCTTGATAATGTGCTAGCCACGAAAGCTCGGATCTTTTCATTTTGTATATGAGGTATACAATAAAGATATTACTGCCATATTATGATCATATCTCTTCAACTTATTATTGCATAAAGTGTTTGAAATTAGTACCATTGTATGCTCTGGCTCACGGTCGTTCGAATGATACCCGTATTGGCCTATTTCCTTATAAGCATATGGTATATAGTCACCATACAGTCCGGTATAAAGTCACCATACAGTCCGGTATATAGTCACCATACAGTCCGGTATACAGTCACCATACAGTCCGGTATACAGTCACCATACAGTCCGGTATACAGTCACCATACAGTCCGGTATACAGTCACCATACAGTCCGGTATACAGTCACCATACAGTCCGGTATATAGTCACCATACAGTCCGGTATACAGTCATCATACAGTCCGGTATACAGTCACCATACAGTCCGGTATACAGTCACCATACAGTCCGGTATACAGTCACCATACAGTCCGGTATACAGTCACCATACAGTCCGGTATACAGTCACCATACAGTCCGGTATAAAGTAACCATACAGTCCGGCATAAAGTCACCCTACAGTCCGGTATACAGTCACCATACAGTCCGGTTTACAGTCACCATACAGTCCGGTATACAGTCACCATACAGTCCGGTATACAGTCACCATACAGTCCGGTATACAGTCACCATACAGTCCGGTTTACAGTCATCATACAGTCCGGTATACAGTCACCATACAGTTCGGTATACAGTCACCATACAGTCCGGTATAAAGTCACCATACAGTCCGGTATACAGTCACCATACAGTCCGGTATACAGTCACCATATAGTCCGGTATACAGTCACCATACAGTCCGGTATACAGTCACCATACAGTCCGGTATACAGTCACCATACAGTCCGGTATACAGTCACCATACAGTCCGGTATACAGTCACCATACAGTCCGGTATACAGTCACCATACAGTCCGGTATACAGTCACCATACAGTCCGGTATACAGTCACCATACAGTCCGGTATACAGTCACCATACAGTCCGGTATACAGTCACCATACAGTCCGGTATAAAGTCACCATACAGTTCGGTATACAGTCACCATACAGTCCGGTATACGGTCACCATACAGTCCGGTATACAGTCAACATACAGTCCGGTATACAGTCATCATACAGTCCGGTATACAGTCACCATACAGTCCGGTATACAGTCACCATACAGTCCGGTATACAGTCACCATACAGTCCGGTATACAGTCACCATACAGTCTGGTATACAGTCACCATACAGTCTGGTATACAGTCACCATACAGTCCGGTATACAGTCACCATACAGTCCGGTATACAGTCACCATACAGTCCGGTATACAGTCACCATACAGTCCGGTATACAGTCACCATACAGTCCGGTATACAGTCACCATACAGTCCGGTATACAGTCACCATACAGTCCGGTATACAGTCACCATACAGTTCGGTATAAAGTCACCATACAGTCCGGTATACAGTAACCATACAGTCCGGCATACAGTCACCATACAGTCCGGTATACAGTCAACATACAGTCCGGTATAAAGTAACCATACAGTCCGGCATAAAGTCACCCTACAGTCCGGTATACAGTCACCATACAGTCCGGTATACAGTCATCATACAGTCCGGTATACAGTCACCATACAGTTCGGTATACAGTCACCATACAGTCCGGTATACAGTCACCATACAGTCCGGTATACAGTCACCATACAGTCCGGTATACAGTCACCATACAGTCCGGTATACAGTCACCATACAGTCCGGTATACAGTCACCATACAGTCCGGTATACAGTCAACATACAGTCCGGTATACAGTCACCATACAGTCCGGTATACAGTCACCATACAGTCCGGTATACAGTCATCATACAGTCCGGTATACAGTCACCATACAGTCCGGTATACAGTCACCATACAGTCCGGTATACAGTCACCATACAGTCCGGTATACAGTCACCATACAGTCCGGTATACAGTCACCATACAGTTCGGTATACAGTCACCATACAGTCCGGTATAAAGTCACCATACAGTCCGGTATACAGTAACCATACAGTCCGGTATACAGTCACCATACAGTCCGGTATACAGTCACCATACAGTCCGGTATACAGTCACCCTACAGTCCGGTATACAGTCACCATACAGTCCGGTATACAGTCACCATACAGTCCGGTATACAGTCACCATACAGTCCGGTATACGGTCACCATACAGTCCGGTATAAAGTCACCATACAGTCCGGTATACAGTCACCATACAGTCCGGTATAAAGTCACCATACAGTCCGGTATACAGTCACCATACAGTCCGGTATACAGTCACCATACAGTCCGGTATACAGTCACCATACAGTCCGGCATACAGTCACCATACAGTCCGGTATACAGTCACCATACAGTCCGGTATAAAGTCACCATACAGTCTGGTATACAGTCACCATACAGTCCGGTATACAGTCACCATACAGTCCGGTATACAGTCACCATACAGTCCGGTATACGGTCACCATACAGTCCGGTATACAGTCACCATACAGTCCGGTATACAGTCACCATACAGTCCGGTATACAGTCACCATACAGTCCGGTATACGGTCACCATACAGTCCGGTATACAGTCACCATACAGTCCGGTATACAGTCACCATACAGTCCGGTATACAGTCACCATACAGTCCGGCATACAGTCACCATACAGTCCGGTATACAGTCACCATACAGTCCGGTATAAAGTCACCATACAGTCTGGTATACAGTCACCATACAGTCCGGTATACAGTCACCATACAGTCCGGTATACAGTCACCATACAGTCCGGTATACGGTCACCATACAGTCCGGTATACAGTCACCATACAGTCCGGTATACAGTCACCATACAGTCCGGTATACAGTCACCATACAGTCCGGTATACAGTCACCATACAGTCCGGTATACAGTCACCATACAGTCCGGTATACAGTCACCATACAGTCCGGTATACAGTCACCATACAGTCCGGTATACAGTAACCATACAGTCCGGTATACAGTCACCATACAGTCCGGTATACAGTCACCATACAGTCCGGTATACAGTCACCATACAGTCCGGTATACAGTCACCATACAGTCCGGTATACAGTCACCATACAGTCCGGTATACAGTCACCATACAGTCCGGTATACAGTCAACATACAGTCCGGTATAAAGTCACCATACAGTCCGGTATACAGTCATCATACAGTCCGGTATACAGTCACCATACAGTCCGGTATACAGTCACCATACAGTCCGGTATACGGTCACCATACAGTCCGGTATACAGTCACCATACAGTCCGGTATACAGTCACCATACAGTCCGGTATACAGTCACCATACAGTCCGGTATACAGTCACCATACAGTCCGGTATACAGTCACCATACAGTCCGGTATAAAGTCACCATACAGTCCGGTATAAAGTCACCCTACAGTCCGGTATACAGTCACCATACAGTCCGGTATACAGTCACCATACAGTCCGGTATACAGTCACCATACAGTCCGGTATACAGTCACCATACAGTCCGGTATACAGTCACCATACAGTCCGGTATACGGTCACCATACAGTCCGGTATACAGTCACCATACAGTCCGGTATACAGTCACCATACAGTCCGGTATACAGTCACCATACAGTCCGGTATACAGTCACCATACAGTCCGGTATACAGTCACCATACAGTCCGGTATAAAGTCACCATACAGTCCGGTATAAAGTCACCCTACAGTCCGGTATACAGTCACCATACAGTCCGGTATACAGTCAACATACAGTCCGGTATAAAGTCACCATACAGTCCGGTATACAGTCACCATACAGTCCGGTATACAGTCACCATACAGTCCGGTATACAGTCACCATACAGTCCGGTATACAGTCACCATACAGTCCGGTATACAGTCACCATATAGTCCGGTATACAGTCACCATACAGTCCGGTATACAGTCACCATACAGTCCGGTATACAGTCACCATACAGTCCGGTATACAGTCACCATACAGTCCGGTATACAGTCAAGGTCAGGTCATGTCAGGTCAAGTCAAGTCAAAAGGAGATGTCCTCCATCAGACGCCAAGATATGGTATCAAACTTATTTAAATATCCCAAAAGTAATATAAAAAGTTTTAACTATCTGTATACATTGCTCTGGGCTGTGTAATCCTGATTTTATTCTTGGTCTTGTGAAGTCACTGTGACCTGACCTGACATGGGAATGACACAATTTGGTAACCAGATGTGCCCAAAGTATTTCGTGTGATGTAGGTACCCAAAGTTTCGAGTTGCTATCTCTACATGTTTTGATGATATTGCCAAGGGTGGGGGGGGGGGGGGGGGGGAGAGAAGCCCCAGTGAAGCGGCTCGAAGGGGTGGCATTGAGGCCAATCACCTTTTGGGGTAAAAGACACTTCAGATATCCAAGTTTAAGATAGGGCTAGCTGAAACTTGAAGTCATATTCAAGATGTTGTCAGCGGGTATTTTTTATATCAATCCCCCCCCCCCAACAAAACAAAATACATATGCCAATTCTAGAAACGTCTCAAATAGGTATATGAACATTGACAGCAAACCTCGAACAAAACATTTCGTAAGGTGGTATGGTATTTGCACGAGTAACTTCGTTTCGTTGACTATTCTTTTATTTACCATTGGATTGTCCATTATGCGCTTTGAATATGGCCTATCTACACCACATTCAGTATTTGAACTTGTTACATATGTGTTGCCGGTGAAATTTTTAATAACGAGCATTAGCTGATGGTCAAGCTGATACTATACAGACCACATACTGTACATGTCTCAACTTAATCAAGTGGATGATCTTACAAGCGTATTGCCTGCAACAATGTCATGGGTAGCTCGTCTGTAGCTGCCGACAATCAGTCATGGCCTGCAGTGGTTCACGGAAAACACACCTGAAACAAGCACAGAATCAGTAGCGCTAAATGCGGTCTCACATGAGGTATATGGGTCGCGTTTTAACGGATTAACTTGTGACTGGTAGACTGACACGTTTATTATAGCTTACACAGGTATAATTTTAAAAATCATTAAAGCACTGCCACTGCAAATCACGCAATCAGTTACAGAAAGGGTCCACAAAGTGAAAAATCGCAGCATTGACTAGCTGAATTCACCGAAAAGACATCCGGTAGCCAGGAAAAATGCATTTACAACATTAAAAAGCTACCTCGCTTACCCATTGCAGGAGCAGTAATGGTTTGTCACCACTTTATATCAGTTCGTTTCCCTGGATTTTCCTGGACGCACGACTGCAGGACGCGTAAATGTTTCGCGCATGGTTCCTCTTCGAGCACAAAGGCAGCAATCCCTAGGTTCACTGGTGAATAAACTGGTGAATAAACTGGTGAATAAACTGGTGAATGAAGTGAAGTGCATTGCTCGAGTGTTCGAGACGCTGACGTCTGGTATACTCACGCTGCAGACTGGTGTACTAACTGCAGCGGGTCTCAGCCCTCAGGCCCACGGCTCCTCACGCTGCAGACTGGTGTACTAACTGCAGCGGGTCTCAGCCCTCAGGCCCACGGCTCCTCACGCTGCAGACTGGTGTACTAACTGCAGCAGGTCTCAGCCCTCAGGCCCACGGCTCCTCACGCTGCAGACTGGTGTACTAACTGCAGCGGGTCTCAGCCCTCAGGCCCACGGCTCCTCACGCTGCAGACTGGTGTACTAACTGCAGCAGGTCTCAGCCCTCAGGCCCACGGCTCCTCACGCTGCAGACTGGTGTACTAACTGCAGCATGTCTCAGCCCTCAGGCCCACGGCTCCTCACGCTGCAGACTGGTGTACTAACTGCAGCAGGTCTCAGCCCTCAGGCCCACGGCTCCTCACGCTGCAGACTGGTGTACTAACTGCAGCAGGTCTCAGCCCTCAGGCCCACGGCTCCTCACGCTGCAGACTGGTGCACTAACTGCAGCAGCTCTCAGCCCTCAGGCCCACGGCTCCTCACGCTGCAGACTGGTGCACTAACTGCAGCAGCTCTCAGCCCTCAGGCCCACGGCTCCTCACGCTGCAGACTGGTGTACTAACTGCAGCAGGTCTCAGCCCTCAGGCCCACGGCTCCTCACGCTGCAGACTGGTGCACTAACTGCAGCAGGTCTCAGCCCTCAGGCCCACGGCTCCTCACGCTGCAGACTGGTGTACTAACTGCAGCAGGTCTCAGCCCTCAGGCCCACGGCTCCTCACGCTGCAGACTGGTGTACTAACTGCAGCAGGTCTCAGCCCTCAGGCCCACGGCTCCTCACGCTGCAGACTGGTGTACTAACTGCAGCAGGTCTCAGCCCTCAGGCCCACGGCTCCTCACGCTGCAGACTGGTGCACTAACTGCAGCAGGTCTCAGCCCTCAGGCCCACGGCTCCTCACGCTGCAGACTGGTGTACTAACTGCAGCAGGTCTCAGCCCTAAGGCTCACGGCTCCTCACGCTGCAGACTGGTGTACTAACTGCAGCAGGTCTCAGCCCTCAGGCCCACAGCTCCTCACGCTGCAGACTGGTGCACTAACTGCAGCAGGTTTCAGCCCTCAGGCCCACGGCTCCTTACGCTGCAGATTGGTGCACTAACTGCAGCAGCTCTCAGCCCTCAGGCCCACGGCTCCTCACGCTGCAGACTGGTGTACTAACTGCAGCAGGTCTCAGCCCTCAGGCCCACGGCTCCTCACGCTGCAGACTGGTGTACTAACTGCAGCAGGTCTCAGCCCTCAGGCCCACGGCTCCTCACGCTGCAGACTGGTGTACTAACTGCAGCAGGTCTCAGCCCTCAGGCCCACGGCTCCTCACGCTGCAGACTGGTGTACTAACTGCAGCAGGTCTCAGCCCTCAGGCCCACGGCTCCTCACGCTGCAGACTGGTGCACTAACTGCAGCAGGTCTCAGCCCTCAGGCCCACGGCTCCTCACGCTGCAGACTGGTGTACTAACTGCAGCAGGTCTCAGCCCTCATGCCCACGGCTCCTCACGCTGCAGACTGGTGTACTAACTGCAGCAGCTCTCAGCCCTCAGGCCCACGGCTCCTCACGCTGCAGACTGGTGTACTAACTGCAGCAGGTCTCAGCCCTCAGGCCCACGGCTCCTCACGCCGCAGACTGGTGTACTAACTGCAGCAGGTCTCAGCCCTCAGGCCCACGGCTCCTCACGCTACAGACTGGTGTACTAACTGCAGCAGGTATCAGCCCTCAGGCCCACGGCTCCTCACGCTGCAGACTGGTGTACTAACTGCAGCGGGTCTCAGCCATCAGGCCCACGGCTCCTCACGCTGCAGACTGGTGTACTAACTGCAGCAGGTCTCAGCCCTCAGGCCCACGGCTCCTCACGCTGCAGACTGGTGTACTAACTGCAGCAGGTCTCAGCCCTCAGGCCCACAGCTCCTCACGCTGCAGACTGGTGTACTAACTGCAGCAGGTATCAGCCCTCAGGCCCACGGCTCCTCACGCTGCAGACTGGTGTACTAACTGCAGCAGGTCTCAGCCCTCAGGCCCACGGCTCCTCACGCTGCAGACTGGTGTACTAACTGCAGCAGGTCTCAGCCATCAGGCCCACGGCTCCTCACGCTGCAGACTGGTGTACTAACTGCAGCAGGTCTCAGCCCTCAGGCCCACAGCTCATCACGCTGCAGACTGGTGTACTAACTGCAGCAGGTCTCAGCCCTCAGGCCCACGGCTCCTCACGCTGCAGACTGGTGTACTAACTGCAGCAGGTCTCAGCCCTCAGGCCCACGGCTCCTCACGCTGCAGACTGGTGCACTAACTGCAGCAGGTCTCAGCCCTCAGGCCCACGGCTCCTCACGCTGCAGACTGGTGTACTAACTGCAGCAGGTCTCAGCCCTCAGGCTCACGGCTCCTCACGCTGCAGACTGGTGTACTAACTGCAGCAGGTCTCAGCCCTCAGGCCCACAGCTCCTCACGCTGCAGACTGGTGCACTAACTGCAGCAGGTCTCAGCCCTCAGGCCCACGGCTCCTTACGCTGCAGACTGGTGCACTAACTGCAGCAGCTCTCAGCCCTCAGGCCCACGGCTCCTCACGCTGCAGACTGGTGTACTAACTGCAGCGGGTCTCAGCCATCAGGCCCACGGCTCCTCACGCTGCAGACTGGTGTACTAACTGCAGCAGGTCTCAGCCCTCAGGCCCACGGCTCCTCACGCTGCAGACTGGTGTACTAACTGCAGCAGGTCTCAGCCCTCAGGCCCACGGCTCCTCACGCTGCAGACTGGTGTACTAACTGCAGCAGGTCTCAGCCCTCAGGCCCACGGCTCCTCACGCTGCAGACTGGTGCACTAACTGCAGCAGGTCTCAGCCCTCAGGCCCACGGCTCCTCACGCTGCAGACTGGTGTACTAACTGCAGCAGGTCTCAGCCCTCAGGCCCACGGCTCCTCACGCTGCAGACTGGTGTACTAACTGCAGCAGGTCCCAGCCCTCAGGCCCACGGCTCCTCACGCTGCAGACTGGTGTACTAACTGCAGCAGGTCTCAGCCCTCAGGCCCACGGCTCCTCAGCGCAGCAGACTGGTGTACTAACTGCAGCAGGTCTCAGCCCTCAGGCCCACGGCTCCTCACGCTGCAGACTGGTGTACTAACTGCAGCAGGTCTCAGCCCTCAGGCCCACGGCTCCTCAGCGCAGCAGACTGGTGCACTAACTGCAGCAGGTATCAGCCCTCAGGCCCACGGCTCCTCACGCTGCAGACTGGTGTACTAACTGCAGCAGGTCTCAGCCCTCATGCCAACGGCTCCTCAGCGCAGCAGACTGGTGCACTAACTGCAGCAGGTCTCAGCCCTCAGGCCCACGGCTCCTCACGCTGCAGACTGGTGTACTAACTGCAGCAGGTCTCAGCCCTCAGGCCCACGGCTCCTCACGCTGCAGACTGGTGTACTAACTGCAGCAGGTCTCAGCCCTCAGGCCCACGGCTCCTCACGCTACAGACTGGTGCACTAACTGCAGCAGGTCTCAGCCCTCAGGCCCACAGCTCCTCACGCTGCAGACTGGTGTACTAACTGCAGCAGGTCTCAGCCCTCAGGCCCACGGCTCCTCACGCTGCAGACTGGTGCACTAACTGCAGCAGGTCTCAGCCCTCAGGCCCACGGCTCCTCAGCGCAGCAGACTGGTGTACTAACTGCAGCAGGTCTCAGCCATCAGGCCCACGGCTCCTCACGCTGCAGACTGGTGCACTAACTGCAGCAGGTCTCAGCCATCAGGCCCACGCCTCCTCACGCTGCAGACTGGTGCACTAACTGCAGCAGGTCTCAGCCCTCAGGCCCACGGCTCCTCACGCTGCAGACTGGTGTACTAACTGCAGCAGGTCTCAGCCCTCAGGCCCACGGCTCCTCACGCCGCAGACTGGTGTACTAACTGCAGCAGGTCTCAGCCCTCAGGCCCACGGCTCCTCACGCTGCAGACTGGTGTACTAACTGCAGCAGGTCTCAGCCCTCAGGCCCACGGCTCCTCAGCGCAGCTAGTGAGTGGCCCGAGAGAGCTTATGTTACAATAAGTCTGAGATCAATATTTATGAAGAATGTATCAAGAGTATGCGCCACTGATTCAGTAGATTTATAAAGCTATTACCTGCACTGCGCATCTGCATAACTCGATGCCTGTGATCTGTGCTGCTTCGATGTCTGTGCTTCTCTCTTAGTGACACTGTATTCCTATGCATACAACTGCAAAGCTGTTGCCTAACGGCGCTCTGCAGTGCAGTTTGTTTCCATTTCTCCCTAGTGTCGGCCATTTCGCGGAGGGCCATTTCCGTATCGCGGATGTTGGTTGCTTGCAAGGCCCGTCCCCTGTTACCGGCCGAGTCTTTCCCGTCTCCCGGTCTTTCCAATGTGCTCTTTGTGCTCTTTGCTCTTTGCGAGGTACCAACGCCCGCTATGCTAAACCCATGCCTCAGGAGGGCGCTCAGACCGCCGCTTCCCGCCGGAAATAACATGTATTACATCGGTGCTGATTGCTGGAAATTACAGCCGGGCGACCGACGTGTCGTCATCGACGACCTCATTCACGCGAGCCCCCGAGGAATGCGCCGCGTGGAGCGGTGTATATGATTTTCGCGTGCGCCGGAGTCGGGCGGCCACCCCGGCGACCCATTAAGCAGTGCGTGGGCGTTCATTACCAGCGTCCGAAAACAAGTGGCAGCCATCAGATGAGCGTTTACCGCCGATCGGGCGGCATCCGTAACTGATTCGCACCGCGATTACATTGTGTTTTCCCAATGACATCGTTATTAGGCAGGGGCAGCGACCATCACTGCCGAGGCGGCCCCCGGCGCGGCGCGATCCTATCGCTGCCCGCGCGCCCAGCAGCCCCCCCCCCCCCCCCCACCGCCGGGTCACGTGACCACGCCCGATGGTCTGTCACGTGACCTGAATCGGTGTAGGAATCGGCCGCATCGCCACAATGTTGTACTGTCCCTGCTGATGTCCTGGGAGAGAGTGTCCTGATTACAGTACGTTTACATACATTCGTTTTTTGCGAGAGAGAAATCAAAACAGCAATTTGTGATCATTTGGAGACAAAAATATTCATGTTTTTACATGTGTGAATGTTTGCACTATGGCGTTGCATGAGTGAAGTTGGAGTGGCGTTGCGGGAACCTGAAGTCACATACTCATACATGTGCATGCGCATAAATTAATGTGCTATATCCATAAATGTGTTTATATGTATGTGCATCGGTGTGTATGGGTGTGTGTGGTGGATGTAAATAAATATGTGTAGATGATGTGATTCTACCAGGGACTCGTCTAACATGTTAACTACGGGGGCACCTCCCCCCCCCCAGTCATGGCTCCTGCCCCCCCCCCCCCAGTCCAGGCAAAAAACGGTCACTGGGGGGGGGGGGGGGGGGGGCAAGTTAAACCAGGTTATAATAATGTTGGCGAGATGCAAATGTTAACTGTTCTGTGCAAGTTATAGGCCAGGGATGTAAGAACATATTACATTGAGGTCGCTTCACCCCCTCCCCCCCCCAGTAGGACGAGGAAGTGGGTCAAATCCGGGGAGAAATCTGTATTTTTTTTTGTGGATTTCCATGGTACCCTAAGTAATTTTTCCAGCTCAGCCCCCAACTTTTCTGGAGGAGTTACATCCCTGTTATAGGCCATACAACCAGATGCACACACATACAATGTATATAGTTATTGTAACTGATTCATGATACTTTTTTTAACTGGATGCTATGACTGAGCATGGTATTAACCCTCGCCCTATGGGAGCTTTTTTCACCTTCGCCCTACGGGGGGGGGGGGGGCTGACAGCCCCCCTGTCAACTTCCAAACCAAGCAACCTAGAGCAATTCGGTGAGTACCAGCATGTTGCCTGTAATGAGAGGAATCTAACAGTATGCGATTTTTAGGTTTCAGGTCAAAGGATGACCTTCCAGGTCAAGTGAATGACCTCGGATTTACTACATCCAGAACAGCGATTTTGCTCCTCAGAAAACCTCAAAATTATAAATTGATAAATGTAAATAAAAAGACATGTTCCTAGACCAGTTTTGGCTCAGAGATACAGAAAAGGTAATTATTTGTTCGTATCTTGTAAAAAAAAAAGTCAAAAAAAGTTATTTTTTAAAAATGACGTCATCAGTTTCTTACACTTAGGGAGCCATAACTCAGTCAACAATAAATATATTGCTTTGAAATTTGGTATGAGTATTTTTCATACTCAGTTTTCTCACATGTATTCCGGTTTTCTAATATCTTTGAAAATTTTGATTTTGTGGGGATTTTCCCAAAACAATCCGATTTTACCATTTTGGGGGTCAAAAAACCAAAATTATGAAAATCAGAGATTGCCATTTTAAAGAGAATGCCATTTTTGTATATTTGGTGAATTGCGTTTGCAATTTTCTTTAAAACTCTATTTTCTAAGATTTTTCAAATATTTCTAATTTTGTACCAACATGACGTCATCAAAACGTCATTATTTCCCAAATTTCTCAACAAATTTCAACGAAATTTCTACAGCTTACGTATAATGGCTGTAAACTCAGCTATGAAAAAAAACAACAGGAAGATGCATCGCATGTGTAAAAAGTTATTCAAGACAAACCTCAGGAGGGGGGGGGGCTGTCAGGCCCCCTCCCCGTAGGGCGAGGGTTAATATAAAGAGATATTAAAATTAGCCTGATGCTCATTGATAATTCGAAAAGATAAAACAAAGTTACGAATTAAATTATATTTCGTTCACGGAACTTCATCAGATACATTCATAACAAGATGCACCTCGGAAAACCTCGGCTTTTTTCCGAGGTGAATTTTGTTATAGTATCTGATGAAGCTTCTTGAACGAAATATCATTTAATTCTTAACTTTGTTTTATCTTTTTGAATTACCAATGAGCATCAGGCTAATTTGAATATCTCTTTATATTATTCATGATATATGGTGTATAATGACAATAATAACTCAAACGATGTTTTATTTTATAGGTATTAGCAAAGATATCAAGTATCATGATCACTGCGAGACGCTGAAAATGGAAGAAAACACACAGTAGCGGAAACCGACGCAGGTCAATAGGCCAATAAAAACATGCGCATTTTTCTATGACGCTATCACTGCTAGTTTTGCCGAATTGATTCCATCTTTGAAAGTCGCATAGCTTACATATATTCACTTACCCAGTTTTCAGCATATATTTTGGAGCTTAGATGAACTGGACAAAAGCATGGAATAGTGTAGAACATTACTGCAAACCTACACCAGGCATTGGCTGGGGTCTCAGCAGAACACCATTGACTGGGGGGGGGGGGGGCGTTAAATGCCCCCTAGTTATCCTCCGAACCAATGATCGCAGCGAGACGCACAAGGCGGCATTCGAAAGCTCTCAATGATAAAACATCTAACGCATACTAAAAAAAGTTAAAGCCGAGGTCAAATGTCAGGTCACGGTCAGGTCAAATGTCAAAATCGACGTATTTGAGTTTATGGGGCATACTTTCCATCCAAAGCCTTCGATTACGACCATGATCACCCAAAGTGCTGCCCAAGGTATGATAAACATCCCGCATGAGCAAAAGTGAGATTGTTGGCAAAGGCCAAGGTCAAGGTCAGGTCACAAAATGCGCAAAATATATACGAAAGTCATGCACCACATATTTTATGGGTTATTTTCCACGTATAATTCGACAGTGATAGTCGCTTTACCACATGACTTCATTTACGTGAAGTTAGCTTAGTGTCAAGTTTAGGTCAAGTTCAGGTCAAGTTCAGGTCACTGAAGGTACAAATTTGGAATTGATAAATATAAATGTAGAAGGCATGTTTCTAGACCAGTTTTGTCTCAGAAATACAGTGCTGGCAATTTATTTATCTGTATCTCGTCAATAAAAGCCCAAAAACGCAATTTCAAAATATTACGTCATGATTTACCCATACTTTAGATGCCATAAGTCAGTCAAAAATGGTGATATAATTTTTAAATTTGGTATGATAGTTGCCCATATGTAGTTCTCTGACATATATTATGTTGTTTTTTTGTAATGTCTTTGAAACATTTGATTTTGTGGGCATTACATTTGTATATAATTTATTGGGGTCAACAACCAAAAGTTTCAAAAATCCGAGATAGCCATGTTGTAGCCCTTGCCATGTGCTATCTTTTGAAGTTTTGTATTGCATTTTTCTCACAATATGACATTTGTACGGTCTGTTAAGCTTAGCTGATTTCTGTGTAAGACTCGTGTGTATTGACATCACTAAATTCGCTATAACTCGATTTTTTCCGACTAAATTGCTTTATTTGTTCACAGTTGACGTAAAATCGATGTAGAAGAAGCTACCCGAAGTTTCACCTCGACAGCTCTCTTTTTTTTAGCTATTACGAAAATTAATCAGGAGAGCGTTAAACGCCCCCCCCCCCCCGTCATAGGCGGTTTAAACCAAGTACATGACTAATTAATGAAAGTCATGTCATATTCATTTGAACCTTCCTGCATGTAACACCAATAAAGTGAAAAATGTAGGTATTTTTAAACTATGATGTATATTTCATGTAGGTATAGATGGCATTTTCAAGCTAAACTTGGGAATTTAGCCACACGTTCTACCCCGCCCCAAAAATACTTCCCCCTCCCTCAGTCCAAATTTCTTACAGGAGGCTCTGGGATCGGCTGGTGTAACAACAGCTCAGTCAGTGTAACAACAACTCAGTCAGTGTAATAACAACTCAGTCAGTGTAACAACAACTCAGTTTGTGTAACAACAGCTCAGTCAGTGTAACAACAGCTCAGTCAGTGTAACAACAGCTCAGTCAGTGTAACAACAGCTCGGTCAGTGTAACAACAACTCAGTCAGTGTAACAACAACTCAGTCTGTGTAACAACAGTTCAGTCTGTGTAACAACAGCTCAGTCTGTGTAACAGCGCCTCGGTCGGTGTAACAGCGCCTCGGCCGGTGTAATAGCCGCTCAGTCGGTAGCAGCGCCTCGGCCGGTGTAACAGTGCATCGGCGGGTGTAATAGCCGGTCAGTCGGTAGCAGCGGCTCAGTCAGTGTAACAGCGCCTCGGCCGGCGTAACAGCGCCTCGGCCAGTGTAATAGCCGCTCAGTCGGTAGCAGCGGCTCGGCGGTCGGCGAGCAGCGGTCGGTAAATACAGACACCGTACGCCGCCGCTGGTTCGCACCATTTACTGCCGGTTTACGGCAACATCACGTTAATGAAAGCCGGCCGAAATGCCCTTTTGATTGTGCACTTATTTCGGCTGAAGTAATCCGGCACTCTTGAATAGCATCAGGCGAGTCGTAATCCCGTGAAGAGCAACGTGCTGTAACCGGAGAATTCGCTGAACTATACGGCCCGGTTATGAGCGGAGGCATTACCACCCCGCATGTGATGCACGGCGGCCCGGAGCCGGCCAAGGAGTGCCGCCGACGCGCCCGGGGGTGCACTGTGTACATCCACGATAGGCCGTGATACCGGCCCATTGCCACCCATACAGCGATAAGCCGTGATACCGGCCCATTGCCACCAGTACAGCGATAGGCCGTGATACTGGCCCATTGCCACCCACACAGCGATAAGCCGTGATACCGGCCCATTGCCACCCATACAGCGATAGGCCGTGATACCGGCCCATTGCCACCAGTACAGCGATAGGCCGTGATACTGGCCCATTGCCACCCACACAGCGATAAGCCGTGATACCGGCCCATTGCCACCCATACAGCGATAGGCCGTGATACTGGCCCATTGACACCCATACAGCGATAGGCCGTGATACCGGCCCATTGCCACCAGTACAGCGATAAGCCGTGATACTGGCCCATTGGCACCAGTACAGCGATAGGCCGTGATACTGGCCCATTGCCACCCATACAGCGATAGGCCGTGATACCGGCCCATTGACACCAGTACAGCGAAAGGCCGTGATACTGGCCCATTGCCACCAGTACAGCGATAGGCCGTGATACTGGCCCATTGCCACCCACACAGCGATAAGCCGTGATACTGGCCCATTGCCACCCACACAGCGATAAGCCGTGATACTGGCCCATTGCCACCAGTACAGCGATAGGCCGTGATACTGGCCCATTGCCACCCACACAGCGATAAGCCGTGATACCGGCCCATTGCCACCCATACAGCGATAAGCCGTGATACCGGCCCATTGTCACCCATAGAGCGATAAGCCGTGATACCGGCCCATTGTCACCCATAGAGCGATCAGCCATGATACTGGCCCATTGCCACCAGTACAGCGATAGGTCGTGATACTGGCCCATTGTCACCCATACAGCGATAGGTCGTGATACCGGCCCATTGCCACCAGTACAGCGATAGGCCGTGATACCGGCCCATGGCCACCAGTACAGCGATAAGCCGTGATACTGGCCCATTGTCACCAGTTCAGCGATAGGCCGTGATACCGGCCCATTGCCACCCATACAGCGATAAGCCGTGATACCGGCCCATTGCCATCAGTACAGCGATAGGCCGTGATTCCGGCCCATTGTCACCAGTTCAGCGATAGGCCGTGATACTGGCCCATTGTCACTAGTACAGCGATAGGCCGTGATACTGGCCCATTGCCACCCATACAGCGATAAGCCGTGATACCGGCCCATTGGCACCCATACAGCGATAGGCCGTGATACTGGCCCATTGACACCCATACAGCGATAGGCCGTGATACCGGCCCATTGCCACCCATACAGCGATAAGCCGTGATACCGGCCCATTGCCACCCATACAGCGATAGGCCGTGATACTGGCCCATTGACACCCATACAGCGATAAGCCGTGATACTGGCCCATTGGCACCAGTACAGCGATAGGCCGTGATACTGGCCCATTGCCACCCATACAGCGATAAGCCGTGATACCGGCCCATTGGCACCAGTTCAGCGATAGGCCGTGATACCGGCCCATTGCCACCCATACAGCGATAGGCCGTGATACCGGCCCATTGTCACCAGCACAGCGATAGGCCGTGATACCGGCCCATTGCCACCCATACAGCGATAGGCCGTGATACCGGCCCATTGCCACCCATACAGCGATAAGCCGTGATACTGGCCCATTGCCACCCGTACAGCGCGGCCCTCCGTTGATGGTCCTGCTGAGCGCCGCCCTCCGTTGATGGTCCTGCTGAGCGCCACCCTCCGTTGATGGTCCTGCTGAGCGCCGCCCTCCATTGATGGTCCTGCTGAGCGCCGCCCTCCGTTGATGGTCCTGCTGATCGCCGCCCTCCGTTGATGGTCCTGCTGAGCGCCGCCCTCCGTTGATGGTCCTGCTGATCGCCGCCCTCCGTTGATGGTCCTGCTGAGCGCCGCCCTCCGTTGATGGTCCTGCTGAGCGCCGCCCTCCGTTGATGGTCCTGCTGAGCGCCGCCCTCCGTTGATGGTCCTGCTGAGCGCCGCCCTCCGTTGATGGTCCTGCTGAGCGCCGCCCTCCGTTGATGGTCCTGCTGAGCGCCGCCCTCCGTTGATGGTCCTGCTGATCGCCGCCCTCCGTTGATAGTCCTGCTGAGCGCCGCCCTCCGTTGATGGTCCTGCTGATCGCCGCCCTCCGTTGATGGTCCTGCTGAGCGCCACCCTCCGTTGATAGTCCTGCTGATCGCCGCCCTCCGTTGATGGTCCTGCTGAGCGCCGCCCTCCGTTGATGGTCCTGCTGATCGCCGCCCTCCGTTGATGGTCCTGCTGAGCGCCGCCCTCCGTTGATGGTCCTGCTGAGCGCCGCCCTCCGTCGATGGTCCTGCTGAGCGCCGCCCTCCGTTGATGGTCCTGCTGAGCGCCGCCCTCTGTTGATGGTCCTGCTGAGCACCGCCCTCCGTTGATGGTCCTGCTGAGCGCCGCCCTCCGTTGATGGTCCTGCTGACGGCGGGTGACGTCTGTACGTGACGGTACGGCGGGTGACGTCTGTACGTGACGATAGGGCGGGTGACGTCTGTACGTGACGGTACAAATGGTGACGTCTGTACGTGACGATAGGGCGGGTGACGTCTATACGTGACGGTACAAATGGTGACATCTGTACGTGATGGTACGGCGGGTGACGTCTGTACGTGACGATAGGGCGCTGGGCACCCGCCCCATAACGGCGCCGATCGGCCAGAGGACGGCGTCTAGACGGCTGCCTCGGCGCCGCGTACGGCAGCCGGTGTCGGGGTGAGGCGTGTCGGGGTGTCGGGATGAGACTGCAGCGTATATCAGCCCCCAGTCCGGCTCGCCACCGGCAGGTTGCCGTCAGCACGGTACGCCACCTCCAGTTTCAGCCCGGCTCGCCGGGTGACCTATCATCGGTCAACAAATGACCACTGTCCGTGCCGTTTTACAACGCATTCGGGGACGTTACTTTGGGCATGTCCGCATATGTTGCGGTACGCATGTCGATTGAGTGTTGTACACATTTTATGTGCGGCACCGGTCGGACGCCGCGCCCTTCTGCCATCGCCGAAACGCCGCCAGACTTCACGGCGTCGGCTTTTTGAAGGTGACCTGCTCTGTGTTGTGGGTAACAGTTCAGCATTGCAGAGTGTATGTGTTGACTCATTATGGTAATACCGGGCACCCCCTCCCCCTATGGTATTTGCCGTATTTCACGATATGTTTGCATGGTATCGAAGCAGCCCGGTGCAAATGCAATGTTTCACATTACACATTAACGTTTGTTCGTTTGTTCCTAGACCCGGATCGGGTCTTCAAATATGAGTTTGTTTACGAAACATCCATGCCTACCAAACGCGGTAAAGACGTCCTTGCATTTGCACCGGGTCAAAAGTTGGGCAGGGAGCACCGCCCAGGGAACCGTGCTCCCAAGTTAACACGCGCCCTGGAGGGGGAGGGGGGGGGGGGGGGGCGATATCCGCCCCTCCGTTTTTTGCATATCTGTTCGGAAATCAACTACCCACATTATGTAAAATTATTGACATCGGGTCATCTCAGGTCAGGTCACCAGACCAGGTCACGTGATGACCTCACCTCAAAAACGTTCGCGGTCGTTCCGCAGTCACAGTTTTAGACCGATCGATTTCAAACTTGCAGGATTTCATAAGGTCATAGATACCTACAATTTGTTGATCTCCGATTTCTGATATCGGTGACCTACGATAGGGTCAATTTCGTGACCACCAACACTTTTTTGTCAATAACTATCGACGTAATGAAGATATATAAGTGAAAACGGTACCAATGTGTCTGGCTCATCGAGACACGTCTCCCAATACGCAACATGACCTACTTGGGTCACCACTTAACCTTGACCTGAGGTCAAATTTCTCAGTTGACCTAACCTGGTCAACATGAATATTTTACGAAGTGACTTGACGAGACAAACACGATGGCGTCAAAAGTATTGCTTTATCTTTATTAGGTAAAAAGTTATTTGCGAAAAACGGTTTTGTAAAAAAATAGCCTTTTTGACCTTTGGTGACCTCTGGAGCCTAAACTATTGACCTGAGCTCAAATTTGAGGACATCAATGGCGGTTGCATGTTTCAAGAGGCTTAGATCGTTTTTTTATCGTTTGTTCCTAGCTATCATAGTTCCTGAAATATTTGAGGGTGTTCGAAGCGAAGTCCTAAAACTGGAAAATCTGACCTCTGGTGACCTCAATATTGAACTGACCTAAAAAAAGATCGATACACTTTCGATAGAGCTTGTCTCGATATATCTAACGCCGCTTTCCGCTTGTCGCTACGTTGTGTGATTTTCGAGATCATAGGGAGGGAAGGGGCGAAATCCGCCCCCCTCCCCCGCTCCAGGGCGTGTAATTATCAGAGGTCCTTCAGGGCGCGTGTTAAAGGAAATAGTTCACCTTCGGAACATTTTTCAGAACACGATTTTATTATATTTTTTTAATACAGTTCCTTTTTTCTTTTCAAAAATGGTCCTACATCGCGCCAATTCTGAGTCGTAAATTATTAATGTTATGGTGTGCGTTATTGGTCTGCGCATGCTCCATGCATTCACTCTCAGACGGACGGTATATCATATATGCGACGCATTCCTTCGCCAAAAAGTCAAATATCTTCGGCTAGAGAGTCTTTTCAGCCAAGAAAAGTTGCAGATAAGGATTTATCAACACGGCTACAAAACTGCTATTTCAGTTCAAAATCCCATGTTGAAGGTGAACTATTTCCTTTAACCCGCGACCCACTGGGGTATTCAGCCGAACGCGCCCCACCGCGCTGAGGCGCGGGGGCAGACTCTGTCCCCTCGTTATCTTCCGAACCAATCATGGCAGCGAGACACACAAAGCGGCAATCGAAAGCTCTCAATGAGTCGCATCTAATTCATGCGCAACACTTTCCAAATAAGGTCACATGTCAGGTTACGGTCAGGTCAAAGATCAAAATCGAGGTATTCTAGTTGATGGGCCAGACTTTCCATCCAAAAGCTTAGATTGTGACCATTATCGCACAAAGTGCTCTCAAAGTTATAATACATCTCCTGCATAAGCGAAAGTCAAATTGTAAGTAAAGGTCAAGGTCAAGGTCAGGTCACAAAAGCTGATTATTGGCAAGAGGTCTACGAAAACCATGCGACACATTTTATATGGGTTATTTTAAACGTAAAATTCGATAGTAGCAGCCATTTTCACAACCAGACCCCATATAATGGCCCTCAGGTCAAAGTCAGGTCACATAAGGTCCAAATTTGAAATTGATTAATCTCAATAACAAAACATATTTCTAGATCAGTGTTAAGGGCGTAGTTAAAACTTGTGCAGACAAACAACATGACTTTCGCGGCACTTTGCTCCCCACATCGGCGCCCACGTGTACGCACAACAACACAAGCCCCCTGTACAACACAAGCCCCTCGTACAACACAAGCCCCATGTACACACAAAATATACACGGCGTTGACAACTTATCATCCAATTAAAACGACCGTCCACAACATCACCCAATGTATCAAATGTAGCAATGGAATATGGGTTCGGAAAGATGCTCGATTTTCTCGTTGTTTTATGACCTTGCTTGTGTTGCCCGCCGCTGACCGTGCCACCACGATCCCCACCGAGCACATCAAGCTCGCGTGCAAATGTTTGTCGTGAAACGACGCAGGCTGAGTTCGTTGGGTAAACACATTTCATTCGGTAAGTTTGTTTTTACTTAAAAGGAATATAACACATTTCGCATTAGTTTTAACCCTCACCCGGGTAGAGCAAATCACTACGTGTTCGGGTAGGGGGGGAGGTACGACCCCCCCCCCTTAGTGTTTCGCCCCTAATTGAGCTAGAATCAAAGACGAGCGTGTTGCTTGTGACGAGAGCAAGCCGCTGATACGCGATGTTAAGGTCTTGGGTCATTAGGTGACCTCTGAGGTCATGTCAATGACTCTAAAGCCATCAAAAATGTAAATGCGTATAAATTGAATTTTATCGAGCTAAAATCGTGAATAAGCATATCATAATGCTTAATGGGTGCCAAATTCGTAATCAGCGTCACAAAATGTCCTATAAACTGACAAATTCCAATAAGGTCATGTCAGGTCATCTGAGGTCAGTGACCTCGGTTGACCTGTGGAAACGCATGACCCCAGTGGAACATATATTTATGTAAAATGGATGCCAAATTTGAAATCAGCGTCACAAAATGTCCTAGAAACCGCCAGAAGCCCAAAAAAGTAATCTTAGGTCATCGGAGGTCAATGACCTCAGTTGACCTCTGTAAAGGTCAATCGAGGTCACAATCTCAGTGGAAACCACAACTGTCACCTGGAAACACCTGTGCATATGCTCATGAACAACAAGCATTCGAAAACTGCACAAGTTACAAGCATCGATACTGCGGGACGCCAGTTGCGCCTGGCATGACTTTGAGAAACAGGTCATAAGTCACGGGTCATGTGGGTTACAAATTCAAAAATTTCAGAGGATATGGAAAATGTGTCAAGAGTAGGGTAATGAAAGTTCCATCGAAATCGGTTAAGAACTACGCGAGTTATTTGAGAAAAATCGAGGGGGGCGGCATCCACCACCCCCACCCAGGCGAGGGTTAACTGAGATAGCCAGATTTTCGAGCGTACTGAGAAATCCCCAAATCTGACATTTTTCCTTCCAAAACTACTTAGTTGCTGAGTTTCAACGCGAAAATCGTTGAGTATATTTTGTTTTATTTTAAATGGAGACATCTCGTGACGTTTCGAATATTTCATCACTACTCCACTGTGATTTCTACCGCACTTCGTTTTCGCTATTTGAGCCGACAGCGACCAAAACTTATCATGTGTTTGGTTGGCAACAGAATTACAAGGGAGGTTCGTTCCTCGTCTGGCATAAAGACATAAAGACATAAAAGACATAAAAGAAAAGTGCAACAAAGAGCCTCTTGGGCCCATCCGAGGTTGCAACCCCCCCCCCCCTTCCTCCACCAGTCTCGCCCCTGCAAATCACCTTACTCTACCTGCATAAAAGAAGGCTAATCCCACAAGTATTTATGAACCCTTCTCTGTAAAGTATTTATCTAATCTAATTATGAAGGAAGCAAGTGTCACTGCATCAGCGACATCTCCTGGTAGCATTCCAATGTCCTGCAACCCTTCTACTGAAAAATGGCTGTCGTAGCCTAGTCCTACTTTGTTTCATAATGAGTTTATGCTGATGATCTCTACCTCGATTTTACGTATTGAACTCAAACATTCCCTTTAAATATCCAGAATGCTGACCATTTACAAATTTGAAGACTTCAATGAGACCTCCTCTTACCCTTCTATATCTAAGTGAAAACATACACAATTTCTTTAATCTATCTTCATACGGTAAACTACCAAGACAATTCACATTTTTGTTGCCCTTTTTTAACCCTTTCTAACAACCAGCAATCTTTCCCATATGTTGGAGACCAGGTTTGTACACAATACTCCAAATGTGGTCTAACATATGCACACTACAGTTTTGTTATTACCTTTTCACTCTTGTAGGAAACATTTCTGTTAATGGCCCCTAGCATTCTAAGTGCCTTTTTCCTAGCTTCTACAACCTGGTCTGACGCTGATAGTCCATTGTTTACCACGACACCTAAATCTCTTTCCTTTTCAATCTGCTCCATTTTCTGCCCACCCATTTCATACCTATGTTTACTGCTAACCCGTCCAGCGTGCTTAATCTTACATTTACTCAAATTGAATTTAATCTGCCATGCTTCAGACCACTCAACTAGTTTGTCCAGATCTGATTGAAAAACATCCTGATCATTTTTTCCTCTAATAATCCTGACAATTTTTAGATCGTGTGCAAATTTCAAGACTTTGCTGTCTATACTGTTATCAATTGCATTCACAAATATTATAAAAAGTAATGGGCCCAGGACTGTGGAACCCTGTGGAACCCTGTGGAACCCCACTGAGAACTTCCTTCCATTGTGATTTGCACCCATTCAATATAAACCTTTGCTGGCGTCCTGAAAGCCACGTTTCTATCCAATCCAGAATCTTGCCTCTGATCCCATAAATGTTAAGTTGCAACCCCAGTCTTGTATGGGGAACTTTGTCAAATGCTTTACTGAAATCAAGGAAAGATTCATCTAGACCTGTTTACCCTGATCAAAGCTATCTGTTGCAACATCCAAAAACTCCAGAAGATTAGTTAAACAAGAACGGCCTTTCCTAAAGCCATGCTGTGTATCCTTGATGAGTTCATTTTGCTCCAAGAATTCAACAATCTTATCTTTGATGATTGATTCAAGCACCTTGCAGACTAATGAGGT